>BGZK01000825.1:0-272692 GCA_005406025.1 Eumeta japonica | reverse complement strand
GACTTGGCCTATGGGCGATTCCTTAAGGGAATCTCCTCGGCATAAGAAGTCACTGAGACACTGTCACAAGTTGAGCATATCTGTACGTCTAGGCGTGAGAGCGTTCCGGTAGTTGATAAGAGATGACCGATGACCTGTTTAAACCTCAATGACTAAAGGAGTTATAGAAAGTATAAGGGGAAAATGACATTTTACCCGCAGTCATATTTAATCAGAATCATTGATTTGATGACATTCTTCTGTTAACATTTTATTCATAATCTGATCTCGTTGCACGGTTTTGAATTTCTTATAAGAAATACTACCACACGTACAATATGCAAAGATAGAAGAGTTTGATATATTTTATTTATTTATTTTTTCTTGTTGTCTTTGGCTTCCTTTCATATATGACGCAATAAAACACAAACTAGTTTAAAGTCTAAATAAAGAACACAATGTGTATATGAATAAGTTTAACCCAAAATTATTCAGTAATTTTTACAAGATGCTTGAACAAACAAATAAACAAATGAAATCCTACAAATGATTGTTTTGGATTTGTCTCACCTAAATAGTTCGACTATTTTCTAAAATATGGTCAGTGCATGGATGCACTTACGTTAGTTATAATTACTAACGTAAGTGAGCGCTAGCTAGTCTGGCAAAAGCTTTGTCCTTTCCGCCACCGGAAAAACAACAAACAGCAACAACAAAAATAAGGTTTTTTGTTGTTTTTAATTTTGAAAATTTTGCAGAATTTTTTAAATTCTTTTGTTGATCACACAATTTTCAAAATGACGTCACAATGTTAAAAAAATGACAGTTGCATGAAATAAACAGTATTATTTATAACCATGGAGTTTAATTTTTAAATGTCCTAATTACTTTTTAAATATTGTTCTATATGTGGCCAGTTCCGGATACATAAATAGCAGCCCTAGTATATTTCTATAAGTACAGGGAATATTTAAATTCGTGCCCGAAAATTCTCTCTCAGTCTGTTGCGTACAGAAACTTTCAACTATAAGATTGTGTCAACTTTTTAAGAAGCAACTGAATACCTTTATAGAAACGTACCAGATATTTATGTATTAATAATAAAAGATGCCCATACAAAATAATAATTTAGAAATAGCATAATATTGGAATGACTTAAAATTAAATATGATTGCAAAGATTCACAAAAAATATAAGCAATTAGTGGAGCCCCAACCTTCCTTCTTCCTTCATTCTCCAACCCTTATTCATTATTGACATTCGCTGGTCATAGACAATTTAATAAAAATTAAGTTTATCTTTGCTTGTAGTTGTTTTCATTTCGTAATGAACTAGTATTTGTTTTACAATAAAATTTACTTATGATTGCTTTAAGAACATTAAGTTGTAAAAAGCACAGATATTACTGTAGATGCATAATCAAAAAAAAAATTACTGTAGAACAATTTATTGTCATTTATTTATATCTTTATTGTGATATCTCGATGATATCTAAATCCCGTAACTATATAATTAGATTTTTGATATTTCTGAATTTTATGTTTTATTATAATATTGAACAAGACTAAATTGCAAGACAAGACAAGAAATAAGAAATAAGAAATAATAAATAACATTAGATATTTTTTTGAAATTCAACCATATCTAATTAAGAATCGGATTCAGTGTTGGTTTTGGCCAAGACTAAAATAGGAGACGAAAATCAATTAAGGTTTCATCTAAAAATATAGTCTCGGTTGCTCAATAAAATAAATAGTTTAATACTGTATACCTATAAGTTAAAATATAACGATAATTAAATAAGTTTTCTTTATCTAACAGACTAATCCTTTTAATTAAGCATTTATTACTTAAAAAAATAGTATTAATTTTATATTTAATGAATGAGCCCAAAAGCTTTTAAAAGGTAAATTATAATTTAAACTTGTCATTAATCGAATATTTATCCTATTTTAAAAAGAATCCATTTTATCAATACCTATGTGTTTTTAGGGTTAGAGCAAAATGGCAAAAACGGAACCCTTATAGTATCGTCATGTCCGTCTGTCCGTCCGTATGTCACAGGCATTTTATTCAAAAACTACAAGTCTTATATTGGTAAAATATATAGTATAGATGTCTTGTATAAGCCGCCACTTAGTTTGGTACTTAAATAACAAAAATAATTATTTCTAGGGGGGAAACTGCGTACATCTAATGAAAGCTAAGAAAATTTTTTTTCAGCAAACATTAACATGGAGCACATATTTCGACAATTATTTTAAAAACACTAAGGTTTTTAAGCAATTTTTCTGATTACGTAAATAACTTCGGAAATAATCACTAGAAAACTAGCGGAAATTGTGTCCCCCCATTTATTTTATAAGTCCAAAAAATATAAAAAAATGTAGAAAGGTAACAATCAATAAATACTTTCAACAAAAAATATTTTAAGCATGATCGAATATACCATTTTTGAGTTATTGCCGAAAAACTGCGCTTCTCAACAGAAGAACGTAAGTGCCATGAAGATACGCTCTTTTGCTGATGTCCTTTAGTTTGCACTACTTTAATAGTAATAGTCGACATACCTGCTTGTTTATCTAGTTATAGGCGACTAAAGTGCTAATAAATATCCTGTACAGGAAACATGGAAAAAGTGTAACAACGTATTTTTTTCATTTGTAGTGCATTTCTTTGTAATAATTTGCTTTGGAACCCTATAATGAGCGTGGTCCGACATTCTCTTAGTCAGCTTTTTGCCTATGCATTCGTTTGGATTTAAAACCTTCATACCGGTGGCATTTTCTGTGACATTTTTTACGTATTTATTTTCTTAATAACATCTATTACATTTATATTAATGCCTCCAAAATCTTATGAAAGCATTAATATAAATGTTTTTCCTATTTTTTAATACAATTTATTTATTTGCAGTAACTATTCAGCACGTAAATTTTGACCTTGTATGAGCAGTCAATATATGTCGTATTGTGCAAAAGCCAATTATATAAAACAACTTTTTCCATTAAAAAAAAGGTTATATTTTGTCAACTTAGGGGTTTTTTTTATTTATTATTAAATATGTATTTTATACAATACAAACATATAATTATATTATTAATTTGTATATTTATTTTTTATATTATATTTCAATGTTTTACACTACAGCCGGAACTAGATAAAATTTTGGACGCTGAAAAAGTACAATGTTTCTAAAAACCGATTACTTTGAAACGATTAAAGATAAAGTCTTTAGGAAATAGGTTAAGAAGGAAAGCAGACTTTGACTTTTTTATTCATGTTATTATCAAATCAAGATTCAGGTGATATAAAGCGATATGATGAGTTGCAGGCTGTTCTAACGGCGTAAAATTTAAACCGCAAAATGTAGAAATTTGGGATCGGAAATATAGGTGGTCTTTTTTGTCTACATAGTTAACCACTAATTCTTCTTCTAACCTCATAAAATGATGCAAAATTGCTTCAAACGTTTTCGATGTGAAGTAAGTTAGCGGTAGTCGATCGATATTTGTCGACGGCGGCTAAAAACTATTTTGCCGAGAATCGTTATCGAGTTTGAGACCAGAGATATAGGCGTTCTTTCTATGTTCTTTGCGCACGTGGGCGGAACCGCGAGCGGTCGCTAGTTCAGGTATGAAATTGACAATTTCATTCAGTAAACATTTCAAGGACACTGACGAAGCGAACGTAGATAAACTATCAAGATTATTTATCGATAATTTGAGCGGTACGAGCGGCTGAGGCTCCGCGGTGCGCTTGGCCAATCGGGCCGCATGGTAATTAGCCGCCCGCGCGACCCGCGTCAATCAAACTCTTGCGCAATCCGGAGCACCTCATGCATTATTTATACAATATTTGGTAAGGTAACACTTGCACATGTCACCTCAGATTTTCTGGTATGTATTAGCTGTTTTGTATACATTGTGAAATTCGATTTCTTTTAGGTGGCGAATATCGTTTTCTAATTGGGTGACTGCATAACTTATGTACACTGACGATAGTCGAAATAGCATGAAAAATTAAAAGTTAGTTTTTTTTTAATATGTTTAATGAGAATAAGCTGTGTTCTCTTACTGTCGATTACGTATCGACTGGATGGCTATAAAAATATATCACTGAAAGCACTTAACATTTTTAATATAAGCATTTAATTGGAAACTATTGAATATGAACTATTGAATAACATCACGTAATACTTTTAAATAAATGATAATTAAATTCATGTTAATGTAAACTTTCCGGCGTGGAGTTAAGGTCGAAAAGTTGTTTAAGTTATATTTATGATATGATTTTGTTGTAAGTCAGGTGTGGATTATATAGCGATTTTTTTTTATTATTTCATAGTTCATGTAATACTCAAAGATATTTTATTTACTAAGTTCGACCCACGCGAATTCTAAGACATTTGTTAAAATTTTATAAAGTGATTTTATGATTCAAAATGATCTAATGAATTTGCACATATATTTGAAACCACGAGGAATATTTTATATACCGTCTGATATATGAAATATTATAGACATTTGTCTTTTATACAAATCGAATAAGAAAAAAAAAACAACAATAGAAAATATAACAATCGATTGTGAATCAAACGCGCGCACGCGCACGGAGCCCATCGAAATCGGCTCCCGAACGACGGGCCGATGTCGCAATCGTTTTAAAATTTAGCCCGCAATTTGCAGTAGTTTTTCAATAAGCAATAAATAATGAAATATATCGCAAGAGTGCGGGCGCGCGGCGCGCCGCTAACAAGGCGGCGGGCCCATCTTGCGCAAGCCGCTCCACCCAGCGGAGGCATTCACCGCGTGCCGTTTTTGTTACAGGTAAACTAGATCTAGTCTGGATTATGATCATCTAGATATCGGACCGGCCCCCGAGCGCCACTATCGGACATCTGTCTCGGTACTCGTGAAGAGAGCCGGTGCTCAAACTGTGATCGATCATTTAGCTTTTTTGGTAAAGGCGGGCTTCGAGTCACATGACGAATGCTTTGTTTTCTTTTTTCCTTATGTTCCCTACTGAAATTGGAAAAAAATTGAATTCCGTAGGACACAACTGCGACGTTGTTTGTCTGTCCGTCTATCGAAGGCCTTTTTCTCAGAGCTTTAGTAATGGATGGTAATTATCGTTTGGTCACGGTCGGAGAACGAGTTCAAGGTGTAAAACTCTTTTCAAATAATGGTATTGTTTATTGCAAAACGTAAAAATAATAGTCGAATAAAATGCTATTAGTATTAATTAAATGCGACATTATTTAGAAGGCGATCTTTTTACCCAGAATAAAATATACATTTTGTAAAAAAGACGAAAATTTATTGTTTTTGTTTTTAAAGAACTGCTGAAAAATATTATTTTATTGAATAGCTTCGAAACTTAATGTGAATTTTCTTACATAAGTTATACAAGAAGGAAACTAATTATAATTGAAATAATTGTTTTTGTAATGTATGGAATATGATAATTTCTACGAAATATGATAATTTCAGCTATTTCACTTTATTAGATTAAAGAATTGTTTGTAATGTTTGTATTGTTGAGTAGTGTAACAAAAGTAAAGGTTTGCGACAGTTGCAGGTGAAACTTGAAAAAACATCTAAAGGGATCTTCCCGGAACAAACTTGACTATTTTTAATATTGCTAATTAGACTTATTGTTTTTTTAATTGTAGATCACTTTCTGTGAACCAGTGCGCAATATCTATCTTAATATAAGCAGAAAAATTGCAGTTAAAATCGCACACGTTGACCGCAGAAGGAGACAGACAAAGGAGTTTGCACATCTTAATAAAAGTATATTTATTTTTAGGCATACTTTTGCGAAATACATGTATTAGCTGCATTTCGGAAAACAAATTCTCGTGAATAATACGAAATTTTGTTCAGTATTTGTATATAGAATACATAGTTAGTGTTGTATTGCGTTGCGATTTCTTCCATTTCGACAATTGTCTCTATGTCTCAAATTTCAAAATCGTTTCTTAATATGCCTAAAAATCTAAAACAACACTGGCTGATGAATATTTATATTATTAACTCGATTTTACGAGATAATATTAAAAATAACTTTTTCTATTTGTCAATCGTGTATTAAAATCCAACATGCATATAATATATATACATATATGTATATATAGAAGTTAAGTGTTATTACTTTTCTTAAACAAATCTTTGAATTTCAATTTCGATAAAAATGAATATGGTACATTTAATAATAATTTTGTAAAATGTAATAATGCTGTTAACCTGATTTAGAATTTCTCAATTTTAAACTAACCTTTAGGAAATACCGTTACATAGATATTTATCTAAAAATGCGTAAAAAGTTTGGAGGTTAAACTTTGATGGATGTTGGATAGATTTGATAGGTCAAATGGCTTGACTGACTTGACTGATCATAAATATGAAATATCGTTTGATAATATAAACTACTTAATAATAAGCTAATTTTGCTTACAGTTCTTTTTTATTTGCTATCATTCCAAAAATAAATAATTGCACCTCCAATGACCAGCCCCGTACTCATATGTTCAGTAGTTTGTGTGTGTGTGTGTGTGTGTGTATGTGTATATATATATAAAATGAAATATGTGGTTAGGCCGGTTTGACGGGTGAGATGCCAGATTCTCATACAATACAGAAGTAACAGCTCGTTGTTTCGTTTGAGTGAGTGAGAGTTCCGGTGGGCCGCTTCCCATATCAATCATCCTATTCCTTCCCGAAAGTTCCGGCAACACACTGATTATGACTCCTTTCGACTTGCGGTGTTAATGGGCGGCGGTGAGCATCTAGTATTTCGTGACTCGCATGCTCTTTTTCCCCTTAGAAATGCTATAAATATAATTAGAGGACGTACTGGACATGGTACATGTAACAAGAACAGTGTGATAAATCACAATTTCTTCACTGTACTTGGACTAGTTTCTAAGAACTACTCGAGATATTATCTATGAACGCGCGAATAGGTTGGAGGTTATGGTTGTGATGGATTGTTTAACTTTATAAATTAAGTTTTGTTTCGTAATCAATATTATGATATTTTGCTCTGTTGATTCAAGATTAATTTTAGTAAATTTATTTATAATAGTTCGTACCCTGACATACAATTTCTGCATTTAGGACTAATTTACAAAAAATTGGAGTATTATTGCCTTTGATTAATCGTCTTATTTTTAATTTTATTTTATTGACACTATCAACTTGTAGTCAAAATGATGAGTCTTTTCATTTGAACGTTTAAAATGCATAGTTTCCTCTTTCATTATTGAGTTTCGCTCAGAAGTTAGAACAAAATCTTAAACTGCATGATAATTTGTTACTTTTCAGCATATTATTGAAGTAAATTATTAATTATAGAATAATGTATCGCGTTATTAGATTCTTTTTGTTTGATCGTTCTATAAACTATATGTCGCGTGTTACAATTATTTATTATCAATTTAGTTTCAGAAAAAAAACCTCAATTTCATCGCAATGCGATTGGAGGTTGATACGTATAGTATGTCAATTATCTAAATTCGATAATTTAGATGTTTAACCCTGAGATGGATCCCGAATATAGATAATGAAGTTTGGCAAAATAAAATAATTATTTTTCTTTAACGGAGAATTTTAATTTTTGTGTTGCCCGTTTAGAGAATATTGTCGAGTCTTGTGATTTCCGCACGGTACCATATCTACATATAAGATAATAATTTTTGTAATTAAAATTTCAGTATCTTTAAATTGCAAAAATTTCAATAACTATTTTGTTTTCTTTTTGACGGTATATTAATATAGTTACATTTTTCTTAAACTTTTCCCTGAGATCTTTCTTAGTATCGTTTTTTTTCCCTGAGTATATTACTAGTTGAGTCTAGTACCTGCAGCAAGAGTTCGAGGTTTATAAACATGTGACACCCGTACGAAGTATAATATATGTGACCTCCATATGACGTATACTTCGATGGATGTCACATATTTATAAGATGCATAATATATGTTTGTGAATATCGCCACATTGTAAACAGTCATGATGAGGGTTAAGATAAGCGATAGTTGTGGTATTACAGGCTCGAAATTAACATAAATATAAGGTGATAGGTGTAATTACTTACCGGCTAGAAATCATAACTTCATGGCTCGGGCAACTAGTTCCTTTAGCTCGTCATAAACGATATTAATTGATTACTCCGGTTGCGGGTCGCCGTTGTAGTGTCCGATGACCGCGGGCGAGGCGAATCAAATTAGCGGCAATAAAGCATAGTGATATCGTAAAAGGCCGCTAGCTGGAGGCGCTGCGGTTAATCGACTGCTATACGTATAGGTGCGATTTGAAAAATGTTCTGTTTGTCACTGATATTTGCTATATCTAAGTAATGCTTTATAAGTGAACGTCCGTTTGTCACGATTAGGTCACGGTTGAGTTTTACGCCCTTCTGGCGTATGTCGCGAGTATGTGCTTACGTTAAAAGCGGTATATCATAACAATAACTGATTTATAATTATTTTCATAAATACAGTAACGTATGACATAGGAGAGAAATGCAACTGCGCATGTAAAATGTTACACATTTTAAAATTTACAAAAAGTTGGTATCAATTAATTTTGAATTTTCTTTTTATTATTTGTCAAAAACGTTTTAATAGTTGTGTATTGAGTAATTAGTAAGGATAGTGACTACACAGTGTTTGTTTTCACATGTAAGTAAAAAAAAAAACAGTAAATGCAGATGAAAATAGGTTTTATTTTATTTTATCGAAGTCATAGAAATGGGTCTGAATAAAAAATCGTAATGTAATTTGTTACTAAATTTATTTCGCTTATTAAGACACTTTGACAAGGCTATCGGTGATTTCGAACATTTAAAAGGTATCAAAAGTATAAAACAAAGGGATGTCACATTCGGAGAGTACAACCTAACACTTACATCAATAGTTATAAATTATGTATAGCGTCTCGTTTGTTAATAACACGTCAATAAAATTTGGTAATGAGGAAACAATAAAAATTCACAATAAAAAAATTCTTTGTCAGATAAATAGCTTGTCTATATAAAAAAAAAATACTTATGCAAATTATTGAAATTTTTTCCTACTATCGGGAAGTACGTCGTATAAGTTAGACAGCCTTCGGTTATCCTGTATTTATACAAAGTGCAGAGATCTATATTTAAAAGGAACGTTTTAGTAAATCAGCATCGATAATATGAAATGTGATTTATTCTGCGACCCATTCTTGTATTTTATAAGATCAATACAATAAATACATCACAGTTCGAAAAAAATTGCTTTAATAAGAATATAAATCTATGAAACGGAAATCAATAAAATCCGTTACTTTTAGGGCCGCTAAAATTGTACATTCATGTAACATTTGAAACTTAACAATTTCTTATCGACAAAACTTTTGTATTGACGTAAACTCAATAAATTACGCAACACCACAATATAGATTTCATGAGATTTGATCTTTTTAAATAACTTTATAAACATTATATTTATAATAAAATTCAATAAAACAACAAGTATTTAAATTGGTAACCGGCGTTTCGTCTCAGACTAATAAACACTAATTTAAAGCGACTGAAGCGCAATTTACAAGAAAATCACATAAGGACCTAATCTAGTCTATACACTACTGCTACGATATCAACACTCGGAACACTTAGGTTATCGGCTTAGTCGATTTGCATCTTTTTGCAAATTCGAAAAACGCATATACATGCTAACGGTACATGGAATTAAAAGGTACGCATTTTCTTAAAGTATCTAAGGTTTAGATTAGGTAAATTTAATATTTACAATAAGTACAAAATATGGAATATCACTTTTGTGGATATCACCGCTCTCGTCCACGGCACTGTCGGGTTTGTCGTACGCAAGTAGATGGGAACGCACACGATTCGTGACGAGCACACTCGCGAGTCACACGAGGCGGGGGCGCGCGGGCGCGGGTCAGGTGTGGTCGCGGGCGGGTGGCGGCGGGGGCGGCGCGCGCCGGGCGGCTGGCGCCACGCGGCCCATGAACGAGCGGATCTCTTCGAAGTAGGTATCGTCGGGCGAGCGCCGCCGACTCTCGTCACCGTTCTCGGCTTCGTGCTTCTTGAGGTGTCGGTCCAGGTTGGTCTGTTGGCCAAAGCAGCGATCGCAGTGGCGACATCGGAACGGCCGTTCCTTGTTGTGAATGTTGCGCACGTGTCGCTGGAGGTTAGACGATATCGAGAAGGAGCGTTCGCAGTACTTGCAGCGGTAGGGTTGTTCGCCGGTGTGCGTGCGCAGGTGACGCGTCAGGTTGGCACTGCGCGGGAACGCCTTGCCGCAGTACGAACAAGTGTAACGATCGCGGGCGCGCGGTGCACCAGGTGGCGGTGGAGGCGCGCGAGGCGCGACTGGCCCACCCGGTGCCAGTAGTATGGCCGCGGCCGCCCCCAAGAAAGGGTATCGTCCGAAGGGTGTAGGTAACGCCAGCGGCAGTCGTCGGCAGAGCTGCAGCAAGGCAGGGTGTGCGGGGTGCGGCGGCGGGGGAGAGGCAGCGATTAGATTACAGTTCTCGTCCTCGATGCGTTGAGGACGCTTATGCGTGACGCGCAGGTCAAGCGGCTCGTCGTTGGGCGGCCGCGGCGGCGCCGGGGGCGAGCCCAGGCGGCGCGGCGCGGCGTGCTTCTCGCGCATGGCGGGCGCCGCGCACGCGCTCATCGGGCTCGTGCGCCACACGCCACCTGTGCACAGAACAAATATTGGTTTTTATGTTTCGTCATTAACAATGTAATACAGTCATAGTAAAAGATCTGCATTTAGTTAAGTTTATATTTAAATTACATTATTTTAACCCCATTAAGGTATATGAGGTTTGGTCATATTAGTGTACCGTCGTGTATAGTGCCTCATCACAGAAGCTAATTTATCACATGCTTACGAGCACGTTTCTATAATGCCTGTACACTAAATATTATACGTTCGTATACGTACAATAAGCATCACGCGCCTGCCTGTGTGAGATAAGAGAATTATACCACATGATATTCGTTATATCACTTTGTACTATGTACATACATTTATACTATGCGCATATTTGAAACGATCGCTTCAGGGACCGGCCGGGCCGCGCCGCCTCCGCGCGTTTCGTCGGCCGCCGCCGATCGTCGCTCGATACACCCCTGGCCCGACTTTGAACGACTTCTGTCCACCTCCGAGAGGAGATTTATTACATAGCCGCGCGTTAACGGGCGCGGACTACCGTGTTCACCCCGCGACGCGTCATTATCTGCCCACTGCAGACGTTCGTGTCGGACCGGACGGGCGCAGTTTGCGTCATAACGGCCGACGTAATCGTTGCGTGGTTGAAAAATGTTCCGATAGAGTCGATCGAACGACTTCATCGAACGGAAGATTGATCGGCGCCGGCCGACGGATCCGCGTCACCCACGTGCGCGCGCGCCGGCGATGGGCGCGCCGATAGCGCCGCGCGCGCCATCAATATTAAGGTTCCATTATTAGCCATTACTCGTGATCGATCGGTGTCGCACGCGCGCGGCCGCCCTCCGACGACGTCTTTGTGCTCGCGAGCGATATGTAAATTTAAATGCATGAACGGCTTTTCAAATTATTGTTTCGACGATTTATAGGTTGCTAGTATTTATAGTGTCGTTAAATATTGGTTTTGGCCGGGCTGCTGAGCTGCAGCTATAAAGTTACTGTTAAACGTTCTATTTGAATATTTGTTCATAAAATTGCCGCTCGTAACTGTGTTATGTTATTGTTGTATTATTTATGTGCTATTTTATATAAGGTAGTACTTTAATATTAATACTATAATAAAAAATACGTTGTATTTTATTATGCAACATAATTATAGACAACATTGTTTTTGTCGCGCAATTAATTAACAAATGTTAAAAGTTTAAGAAAGAAAATAAATACACGTTAATTGTTGAATACAAGCCATACATAAATTATTAAGGTACATATCCGGTAATAACACAATTATTAAGTACATGTATATAGGTACTTTATTCCCCGCAAAGGATAAAAATTAGATTGTAACGTTGGTCGATAACATTATATTGAATTTGTGATTCGTTACATAGTTTCATAATTACGATTATAGTAAGACTATACACATTTATTATAAATGCAGGCATTAAATTAGTAGTAAGTTAGTGTTACTGAAAAATAGATCGAATACTATTTTTACATAGTGGTGTCGAGAAAGATATGTTTCAATCTCAAAACAGCTTTTTTTTTGGGTTTGCAATAAGTTAGGAAGTCAATACCTGAATCTGAATAGTGGTATAGTAAATATATAAAACGAACACAGTTGTACAGTACTACAAGTCGCCGCACAAATTAGTTAGCGTCGCACAAATCTGGTTGCCAATAATTTCGAGCGAAGCTGGCGGCATAAATTCGCGCGGGCGGCGGCGTCGAAGCCTTATAAGGGCTCCTCGTGAGCCCGGCGACGCGCCTATGATTTGTGAGTCCATCTGCCTGCGATCTTCTATGTTCTAAAGCTTGTATCTGTTTGGAATGATCTATTCCGGACGCGGTTAAAATGGAGGCATGTTTAAACCACAATGATTACCGTAGACTAGGAGGTAAGAAAGACGGCCGACGCGAAAGCGGTCTGTTTCCGATCTCCGAGTGAAACGCGCTTATAAAAACCTAGGAAACTTTTGGCCTTGCAGGCTAACCCTAAATCGATAATTATTTTAGAGCTTGTAATTGTCGAAAATATGCATACATATAGATTTTAGTACAAATTTACATCTATACATTTTTGGGTACAAAAATCTTGAAAACATACAGTCGCACATTTATACTGCAAGGATGATGGGAGTTGTAGTGTTAAAACTGACTTCCTTTACGATTTATTCACCTCAAAAATTTCAACACTCTTTGATTCCTGAAGAATATAATAAATCGTATATTATCACAAAAACGATTTTCTTGATAAATACGAGGTTTTCAAAATATGTGAAATTGATTTATATATTAGTTTTTAAAAATAATTTTTTTTTAGTTACCTATTGTAGCAGGAAATTTTTTGAAAACTATTATCGAAATATTTTTGGTCTAGTTATAATGAAGAAAAATGAAAACAGATTATTTTGAGAGTTAAATATGCGCATATTGTATTTTAATCGTAGTTTAACTTTATAATGTATAACTTTATATAGAAGAGGAGACATTTTTATCAATACACCAGAAATTGTTTTTAATTATATTTTTGCATGTATATCTTATCTTGTACGCACATCACGTTGAAACTATAATACTAATTGGATTTGAATGAATTTTGACATGAGTGTGATTGATAATATGGATTAATTTTGAAAATCGGTCCGGTTTTCATGGTATAGACGATGAAATTGCAGAAAGTCATCATTACAATTTTAAGCATTACGCTAATACCACAGAATGGGTTTAACTGAAAGTTTTCATGATTATGACTAACACCAAGGGTTAGTATCTATATCCTTCTACAAGTGAAATTTTTATACAGTGTGTTATTCATGAGATCCAAAGTATAAAGAAAATAGGGAATTAGTTCTAGATATAATGTTTAATAAAAGTAAAACACCATTCATTGATTAATCACGAAATCTCAAAAAGTATAAATGATACAAATTTGAAATTCGGCAGGCTGATTCCTCATAGGAAGTAGGTCTTTTTTATGAAAGTACATTTGAAAAAAAAACACTTCTTAAGGAGGATAAACAGGGATAGAATTTTATGTGGAAGTTTTTTTATGGAGTGAGTATGACTATGAAATTTATAAATGTTTAGTTATTAGGGTTGTGTAATATACAACCCTAATAACTAGGGTTATATAATATACAAGGGTTATATCAAGGGTAGGGTTATATAATATATAATATAGGGTTGTATAATATACAATTGTTTCTACATAATAAAAATATTATGTAGAAACAAATGTACATAATATTTTTTCACACATAGAAAGTTACATGTTACAAAGTGACTGCCTACTCTCTGATGGCTCGTCTGACCGTTTGTCTATCCTCTATGCTGAAAAAAAAATCTAAAAATATCCTTGTTTCGATGTTTGTCGCATGTTAGCGATTGGATGGACAGTGATTAAACTTCTTACAGAGGTAGTATACGATATTAGATATTTTTTATGTGAAAAAATGTATAAAAACGAATAAAAATTACAATGTCTTATCACTAAGATCAATGCCAAATACAGGATCGAGACCGATATCAAGATAGAAAAATTGACATCAAGAACAGAACCACAATCAGGATTATAATTTTCAAAGGAATCGGCAGATACAAACATAAAGGAATTCATTTCACGTCCAAGTGAGCGAATATTCGGGCACATTTGAATCATAAAAATATTGAAAAAATTTAATCTACGACTAGCGAAGCGGGCTGGCAACCGCCGGTGTTATTATAAATTTATTGTAAATATAAATATTAAAGTCTGTTTATACGGATACTCGGTTTAATTCAGGCTGAAACTGTGATCGGTATGCAGTCCTGAACTGACTGTGACCAGGCCGGGAAGCAGAACAAAGAGCCGGACTGAGATCGGGATCGAGAGTGGCGCTGGGGCCGGATTCATGTGGAAGTATCAGGATCGGACTAGATAGCGGATTAAAATCGTCAACAAGATCGATTTGTATCAAAAATGAAGGGATCCATTAGCCGTCAATCGAACAGTCGTAAAAGGCAAAAAGGCACGGTAGTGAATTTTCGTCTAATATATTAGAAAAAAAAAGACATCGATTAATGATTAACTGATGGAACTATCACTAAAAATTATTTTTTATATACGGCATCAAAATATTTCTTGCGATTCAATTACAATTTTTATAGACTTAACCTAACGCTTATCTGACGCAGCGGGCGATAATCCGGTCGTTTAATATTTATTATCGAGTGTTCGAAGTAATAAATATATTAAATATGTATATTAAAAAGTTGTACGCCATCGTATTTTTTGTGTATAAATATGTTTTGCTTTTAATATAAAATACTTTGATTTGTAGTTATTTATGTATTAAAATTTAATATTGTTAAGTTTGTTTGGTTTGCTTCAACTGAAAATAAATTTGGCAATTATGAATTCGATTTCTTTAATGATTTAAATTGTGTTTCAATATTGTTGCGATTGTTTTTGGATTTTATGAACTTATATTTTTCTGAAAAATTATTTAGTTTTTTTGCGAAATGTAGAAGAGCGATAATTGTACGTATTGCACAATTTCTGATAACCCTTATGAAGAACAATGTGAAATTATCAGAATTTGTAATTTTAAAAAACAATTAATTCATCACTTGAGAGTTATTTCTTTCATGTGTATATCTATTAACACTTAAAAAAATCTTAAAACCATATTTTGATACATATTGTTCTCTTTGGAAATTATTTGAGAAGTATAATAAAAAGCAGAAATTATATATAGTAATGGAGATAAGTATTCATTATATATCTGTCCACTTAGAATATCACATAATTAATGACCTCTCATACAAAAATTTCTTTTTTTTTGCTTAATATAGTGATATTATATTATAATGCAACTCAATTTTAATTAAGAATGCAAAAATATATTAACTTTATATAACGGTGTGTGTGATAGAATTAAGGTAGTGCAAAATACCGCTGTTGATCCACATAACCATACATTTAGAGTAGAAACGGTACCGGAACCGCAAACGATTTGTTTCCGTCCGGTCCGGTCACGATCCGCTAATTACCGCTAATTGAGGAGCGTCCGCGCATCTCGGTGGGCGTGTCCCGCGTGACCGCTCGCGCATGTTAATGCTCCCGCGCAGCCAATGAGGTAGCGTCACGGTGCCTCGCACGGTGATATATTAGCATTTGATCGGTCATCCGTTCACGCCTATCGGGCTACCACACGAATATTTTCCCCCTTGTGAATCTCTAACGGCGATTTTATTGGTGTTTTACGTAAGGTGTAACTCGTATGACTTGTGCGTATTTGAGTTAGTGTTTCAATTATAATTTCAATCTTATATAAACGGGTTACGATGTGCCATAACTCAACACGGTCGCTGGCTGTTGCTACTATGTGATATTTTGATATATGAATATTAATTGAACAAGTTTTAGTGATAATTACGGTACTCCATTAACATAGAGTTGTAAGTGTTAATCAATTTATGTATTCAATGAAGCTATGTAATTACGTTTTCAGTGCATTTAATCAGTCGAAAAAGAAAAGAAACGCAATGTATTTTTAATGATTGTTTATATATTATTTTTTTTATAAAGCTCTATATTTGATCAGACAGTGATAACGAAATGCTTAATGAAGTTTTGTTACATAAATATACAGTTTTAATTACTTCTTTAATGTTACTTTCTACGTCTAAAGAACGTTGGAACAATAGTATTTTAGAATGCACACAATAAATAGTGTGCACAGTATAATAATTATTGTATATGTTACATATATCGTAATATACTAATAATTATTATTATAAAACTCATACAGTTTGTTTGTTTGAATCCGTTATTTTTGGGTATCAACAAGTATAAATAGATATTTTCGAGTGTGTTATTTGATATTCATAAATTTTGTGACAATGTTAATAAATTATCAATTATTCCAATTGGAGGATTGAACAGCGGGTGAGCTACAAGTGCTAAAATTTGATCATAATTTGCCATAAATTTAAATTCGAATTAAGTGCGTCGTTGTATTTTTGAGAAATGCGAGTGCAGAGTATCTAGATCTTGCACTAACAAGACAGCGAAAGAAAATCTAATTTGTGTTGTTTTTTTTTCCTCGCCGTTACCTAAAACCGACGTGAATATTATTCATTCAAGTTTATTTACATTTAGTTCCTTGTGCTTATCAAATGGAATATTTTATACCGTAAAGGATAACCACATCGTCAAAGGCAAACAATAAATCTACCAGTAAAAAAAATACTTAGAATCCCACACGACTAATAGGGCCGTAGGTACAGACTGACGGTCGTATGAAGCAACATAATAAATACAACTCTGACCTTCTTTTCATAGACAATCCAGTAAAATATTGGTCTTGGTGCATTTGTGTTACCATCCGCATTTAAAATAGTTCTACAAACGAATTTACTGTTTACACTGTTTACTGTGTACACTGCAAATCGATATTACACTGAATATTAGGTAGTTACATAGTTAATTAAAAAAAATAAAAACCTCCATAAAAATGTAATAATTAATAATATGATTATTCGGTGTGTTTGTTTACGATAACATTTGCTTTTTAAAAGTTATATTATTTTATGACGGAGCTTTAAGAGTTATGGGACCGCTTTGCGCGTAATTTTTGTAAAATCATAGCTACGCCAATGAAACCGAAATTTGTGGTAAAATATGTACGGTACTTGACTAGCTCATCACTAGCGTCAACGACGGCTTTATTAATACGTCTTTACAGATACGTCTTTACATGGCGCAGAGATTACTGGACCGTGATCTTGTATAACGTATTTGTTAGCTACCCATGGAGCAGACAATATGGCTGTTTATAAAAAATAATAGCATATTCTCATGAGAGATGATAATTATTGTCCGATATTTGTGTAATGGATGTACTTTGTACTGTGATAATTGACACCACGTTCGTGTGCTGTTTTTCGTTAACGCGACAGCGACGTCCGGGACGTCGGACAAACGTTATCTTAGAGGTGGGGAATGTGCCTTTTAATGTAAGTTCAAAACTCGAGAACAAATCTAGGGCTACCGGTTCGAAGGCAACGCGCTCAACCGCCGAGCCTTCGTCGACCAAAAGTCCAAGTCCGTTGAGATAAAAATTGTGGCAACGTATGCTTCAGCGATGCGGTGATAAATAAAATCTGACACAACAAGAATGAAAAATTAACACTAGCAGTATCACATCATAACGGATTTCAGTTTACTACCGTAACATGTATGTTACGGTAGATACCTACAGGTGCACTCGCGAAGCGTAGACAAGCGATGTCTCAATCAAGCCAATAACGCGCGTTCCGCTCAACGGCGCGTGCTGAGCAACAAAGCTCTGGGGAATCAGTAGGCGTATAGATTTATCTGAAAAAGTGTACATGCTGATGCACAAGAGACTTATTAGTTACGCCACATAGCTGCCATATAGTTACGAAGCTGTAACACAACTTCGTGCCACCATTCATGTTGTATATATAAGTAATTGTCAATTACGTTCGCGTTTTATACATGATTTAGTGTTTGTGTGTATGCGTTGTGTGTGTGCAGATCAATTGAAATTTAGAATAAAATAATGTAAACAAAAAATTTTTTGATCACATTTATCTATAACTGAACATAATTTGTTACTTCTATAGTCTTTTATCAGATAATATTTGTTTAACTAAAATATTTTTATTACTAATGTAATAATCCGATAATTCTTTGAAAATCCAATAAATTAAAATTTCGCGTGCACATTAATTCGGTTTTTTTTTTGCAAATTATTCATTTTTCCAAATTCTCAAGATTAGGTACCTACTAATTTAACTAAAGTATGCCTCACTACTTATGCAGAACGTTCATAAATGAATTACCCATAATTAAAAAATATACCTTTAAACTACGAAGATAGTGCTACTATTAATTAAAAACTTATGGTTACCCTCTAATGGAAAACCTTTGCCTTAACAAAAACGTATAATTGATAGAATCGTATATATTCTATATTGAACAAAATAATTTAAATATACGACGCAAATATATAAATATTTTCAATTTCGTACATGTATTAGTTTTGGATTGACAGTCACAATGTCGATTTATTAATTACTCTATGAATACACATATCCCGCAAACGATTATAATGATTTTACGATTACCTACTCAATGGAAGAGTATGTTCGATCTAATGAAAATTGAAAATTAAATTATAAATATTTCGTAAATTTAAAGTTATTTGTTTTTCGTATAAATTTATGCGAATCAGGTCTGCGTGTCTTGTTCTTTACAACGCATTATGTACATAATCCATCAAATTTAAATACGAAAAAAATACGCAGTTGCCGTATGGTAACATAGGTACTTTTTTTGCAGTCGGTTTTTCGGTGTCGTGAAAATTAATGCGATTAAAAATCGATTGTGAACGTTTATATATAATAATGTATTAAAACTGGTTTTAACATAAGTAGCAATTTTTTTTATATGTATTAACATGAATAATTATTTCGGGGCCTCTTGATCCTGATCAGAAAATCAGACAATTAACCACTAGGTTAATATGACTGTAAAAAAAATAAGTTATTTAGGGGTCTAGTAAGGTATACTATAGCGTAATATAGTAATAGAAAGTAGACTAAGCTAAGTATAGTTAAGATTTAGATTTTAGGCAATTAAATTACCTAAAATATCGTGAATTATAAACCTCGTTATAAAGCGCTCTTATTGTTATAAAAAATAATAATAATTAAATTGCTTGAGTTTTCGATATTGATTGCATTGAGATCGTTCTCACAACGAAAAAAAAATCGATACCACTCAAACGAGACTCAACACCGTTCAGGATCCAGACATCGATATGACTGATGCAATGTTTATGAAACGGATAACTGATGAAAAACGTGAGTGTGATAACAATAGATGTGATTACGGAACGTCGCGCCACCGCCGGCGCCGATGGTATAATAAAAAAATTGGACCAATGGCAAAACTATACCCAGTCACGAACACCGGGGCAATGTTCCAAATTAAACTGTAGCAATATGAAAATAATAAACTGCGTGATGACTGTTGCCGCTTTTGTGTTTTTAGAAAGGCGCCGGAGACAAGCGCGATGATGGAAACTAAAAAAATACAAGCGCGAACTCGTATGCATTATGATTCTAGAAACTGGGATAGGTATTTGTTGGCCTGCCTCCCGACAACAGGACTTACTGCATTGATTTAGAGTTCACTATGTACAACTTCATTGGAGCAAAGTGTTGGTTTCTTAGAAACATGCTTTATGACAATGCAGTTTCGTGAAGACACTGGTCCGTAGAGTTTTGATTATGCTTGGTGCTAATAACTACTAAATTTAAACAAAATTAACCATCTAATCTGGTCAAAATCCAACATATATATGTCAATTTAATAATTGGAGATATTATATCAAATATAATTAATGTTACTGTACTTATAGGAGTACCATGTGAAAATCTAGATATATGTATAACTAGATACATGTATGATAAGGTTATGAAAGTGGTTGTTAAACTGAGTACTACTGTTTATGTAATTAGTTAAATAAAGCACGACAATCAAATAATATTTGTTTATGGAGAAGAAAGATTCGAACTATTTATGATTTTAAATTTAATAATACTCTAAAAACAATAAAAAATAACATAATATTCTTAATGTGTATACATATTCACTAAAATATACACTCGCAAAAGCATTAGAACTTTCTTTAAGGTAGGTGTCTGTACCTATTTAAATTAAAAAAGAATTATGATTCAAACTATTAACAAATTCATTATTTATAGTTTCATGTTAGAATTGAATTGAATTGTTGAATTGTTTTCATTCTTTGATGACGATAAATAATACCTTGAGATAAAAAATATGTTTTTCTTTCTTTTTCTTATTAAAAGGGATATAATAAAAGAAGCACATTCCTATAAATATATAGTATATACAGAACTGATGAATGTTAATGATGAAAAGAAATCATTTTGGTCAAACTAGGTCTTTGATCTTTATTTTGTTACTATTTACGTTAATTTTAACTGAAATTTTACCAATTATATTTATCATCCACGTAACTCTAAATAAAGTCGACTTCTAATGCGTGTACACATACTCGTTTTCTCTGTCGTTTGCATATATTCACTAATTCACAAATTCTCGCGAACTTGACCACTACCCAGTGCAAGTTATTATTCCAAATTTTATATTTGCGTTCTTTTAAACCAAACGATTTTATAAATTTCAGAAGTTGAACATAAAAACTTATTTTAAACAAACAAACATTGCAACGTCGATTTTAATAATTCATAAAAAGCAAGTAATACTTAGTGCTAACATAAAAACTTTTAGTTTTTTAATTTACGAAACACCATCTATCTACAGCTGAATGTAACAGACTTCATTTCAATTCAATTTTTGAAATTCATCAGATATCATGAGGCGCCATAGCCCAATAGGTTTCGCAAAACTATTCATATAAGTCTTTATTGCCGTTCTTGACTACGCACAGGTTGATAGTTGTCGATTTCTTAACGTTACACGCTTGCAAGGGATTCACATGCAGTTTTTAGTCGATATCGACAACCGCGAGCGTTGATTTATTTCACATCACTATTTTAGGAAACCAGTCCGAGTTGCCCGTTTTATGGTTAGGTATGATATAATTTTCTATATTATGGGTTCCGTGGTAAGTGGTCCGTGAACGGTCAATATTCGATTACTAAGTTGCTGATTGATGTATACCTTTTAAGACTTGTATTGACACGCGTCCGCATTGGCAAACGAAACTATCATTGTTTCTATCGGTTGTATTATTGTCTAGCTCCCGATATCGCTGTCAAGTGATTTCGATCTCGTTCTCGCTCTTGTCTCTGGCTTCGATTAGAATTCTAATTCCCGTTTTCGACTTTTCAAATGTATTTTTTTACAATAAGCGCTTTCAACGCTGTTAATTTCGAACTCGAAAATGTAAGCAACAATGTTTTCGTGCTTTCCGAACTTGAAAGCATGATTGCTCAAAATAATGCAGTGTGTTTTGGGATTAGCCAGAAAGGTCAACCGTTATATATACGTTATATAACCAGGTTTTAGTGAACCTGCACTAGGTTCTTCCCGCAACTTCATTCGCGTGATCATGGAAAAAATTCCTTACTTTTTCATACCAAATGATTATTGGCAACAGCAATATTCATTGAAGGATTGAGGTCAATATTTAACATTGATGTCTTGCGTTAGAAAATCAAATCGAGCAAAATCGAAATCGGGATTTAGATTGAAACCAAGATCGGAATTAAGAGAACACTGACATTGGAGTCGAAAGCAGAACCCGCATCGAAGTCAAGAGCGAAACTATTTTGAACTCGAAAGCATTACCAGGGTTGAAATATGGTTGACACCTTTATGGATCTATATAAAAATGAATAAATTTGTTCTATATGCACGCAGGCAGAGCCAAAGGTAAAAGCTAGTTTCCAATAATAATAATTTTGTAATATCTTTCTGTTATGCAGATGGTGCTAAGGCTAACTGAAAAGATATAAATTTCCTTCCTATATCACTTAACCTTTTGAGACCTCAACCTTTCATTTAATGATTCGTGTTATCCTGTAACAAAATTACAATTAAATATTAACTAAGTAGCATAATATTTGAGTAAACAATTAATATTATAAAAATCAAACGAGATACGACAACCCATCACCTCGTTCGAGCTGCGGCACGCCGGCATGCGAGGCACTCGATACTTGCATTAAATGCATCTCGACGCATTCAGAGAATAATGTTGCGAAGTATAAAAATCGCGACTGCACGTGGGAACCGGGCCGGCTAAGCTGTGAGAACGCCGGGGAGCAGGCGCCTTTTTTTCAGCGCTCCGTTTGTGATAATTGATTTATTGGTGGGTCAGTATTGAGCATTGATCCGATCAGATGAAAGCCTTTACGGCTCTTACCTAAACATAGATCCACCCAGAAAATGTAAACCAATAGCTAGTTGTAGGATCGGCTAGGGAATAATTTTTGATAAATATTTTAAATAGTTTACACCTTTTTAATTTTTTTTTATAGCATTTCTAAGGGGCGTGCGAGCAAGCGAGTTAACGAGAGTAGATGATTATCGCCGTCCACGGACAGTCGCAACCCAAAATGAGTCAACATTTCACTGTCATCTTTTGGAAAGGAACAGAGTATCCGATGGTGGGAAAGTGGGCCGATGGGGTGGGGTAGTAAGTCACCGAAATTCACACTCACTGGATGAAATACATCAGTGGAAGCCGCCACTTCACGTCTCTTTTTTGTGAGCGTTTGTTATCTGACCGGTCGAGCAAGCATACTTTGATTCTACAGCCAAGTTGGCCATAGCATGGATCTACCACATCCTTCCTTAATATTGATATTTACGTGTATATATAAAAATAAAGACTCATTCATGGAATATAAAAAGTATTTTTTCTAACAAAAATACCTCTACAAAAACTTAGAGCTTTAATTTTGACTTAATATTGGAAGGAAAAATTAGAATAAACTCCAATTTTTAATACATGAGCATTAAGGTGTTTTTAGAGCACTTATTTAGTCGTTTCAAGAAAGTTGCACTTATTATCAATAAACTTTTATCGATATACAATATATTTTATTCCAATTAAGCAAAGAACGCAAGATTTTTCAGTGAAACTGAAGTTAAAAATTACAGAAGAGCATATATGTAGTTGCTAAGTATTAATGTAGTATCTGTTTAATTAATATTAATAATATGATTTGCTCTTCATTACAAAAAAAAGTTAGAATACATCTAGTTTTGTATAATTTAAATGGAAATTGAACAAGAATATAAGTTCGACAATATGAACCTAACTCACTGGAATGACTTAGATTAGTGGTGTTCATCTACTATCGTTGATTGTGCATGGTGACGCCAGACCATCTAATTGTTTAAGTAAGCAGTGTAGATTAAATGCATTCAAGTATTTAAGACGTGGCATTGGAGTAATGCGATTGAAAATATCGAACCGATTGATTTATTCAAATTAAACATCACTCTCCGAATGACAGATAGATTAGGAAATACTCAATAGATCTGTCTAGATGACTATAAAAGAGGTTTGCGCAAGCGCATCGACTTTAAAGAAACGATAAAAGTATAGACGGTAACGTCAGCTAGTTTCTCGAAATCGCCGTCGCTCTAATTACATCTCGTAAAAGTGGGCACGCGCCGAACTTACGACATTGCTATACATCGAGGCAAAAACTGGTGCGCATTTTGCAAGAAATCTATCTCGCTGGTACAGTACGCAAATAAAATAAAATTCAAAATATATAATTTCTAATCAAAGCGATTACGTGATGTCAACTTACCGAAAGAATGCAGTTCTTAATAAGTGACTTAAAACAAGCTATTTATTTGAACGAAGAGTAATTATTTATTTAAATATTGAACTTTTGATTACCACAATTTGAAATGGCATCACTATTTTTGTTAAATTTTAAGTTATATAAGAACTAAGTACAATATACATTTTCTTTTAAATTTCATAATGTATTTTTTCTTTAGAGAAACTTGCAATAAAATGATTTCCTACCAATATATATATATATATAAAATCGGCACGTTCTATATTCGTTTTTATTTGTTTCATTTTCACGAAAATACTTCTGTACCAGATGACATGAAATGATGCCCACGGAATGGTCATACCTCCGGTCAAAATACAAGTAAAAATACAATATCCTCATATTGTTTTGTTTTTTTTTCACCCGTAAACTACTGAATCGATCAATGTTAAATTTTACACGCAGAAATTCTGTAAATTTGGTTAAAACCTAAGCCTTATCAAAGAAATGGGTTGGTACTTAATACATGCAAGAATGTTATAGGAATCGAGAACCGTACCGAAAGTAACAGCAGCGATCAGAATAAGAAACTTAAAGGGGACTGAGTTTGGGAATCAGAGTAGAATGGGGATCAGAACCAACAGCAAAATGGAAATCGATAGCCGAACTGGGTATCGATTTCCATTTTGCTGGGGTGTTAAAATTGAGATGGAATACGGAAGCGCGATTAGGATGGAACTATTTTTTTCATCGTTATATCTATATAACGATGAAAAAAATAGTTTTACTTTCATGAAGACAGAGTTACCAGAAAAAGTTAGTTTACTGAAATTTTAAAGAGACAATCTGTATTTTTATTGCATTTTAATTGAAATAATATAAGTTTGATATCAGGGTAGAGATGCAACAAAATTTATATGCCGTATTCTAAAATTTATAGTATTATAAATGCTTATAAGCTTTACGTTTAGTAAACGAAATGAATTTATATCAAGAAATTATAATTACTTGCTTTGTATGTCCTCATAAACTTAGCAAACAACAAAATCATATCGACTACTTTTATATCAAAAACACGTCATTAGGATTATTTAATCGTGGTACATTATTAAGTAATTTAACACGCGTCAATTATAATCAAATGGTTTGTTACTTAACGAACATTGTACCTTTTATATTCAATGTATCAGTCTTTTAAATAATGAATTGATCATTACTTATTTTCAACCTATTATCTTAGCGAGAACTAGTTGGATATTAAATTTTGTTATACATATTTGAACTAATTGACATCCATGGCAATATAATTCTTAATAGTAAAACCATTTTTAATATTCTCTCATTCCATTTTTTAATCTATTTAAAAAATCTTAATGATCGTTTCTGTCTAATTTTTATTTGTCAACAATCAATTGGAGTTCAGTGTACGTAGATCTGCAATAAAATCGATTTTATCGTTCGTACAGTTTGTGGTGCTACAATATAGTTTTAAATGAATGAATCAAATATTCTTTAGTTGTATGGACTTTTAAATTTAATTGCGATGAAACAAAATAAAATTTATTTATTACAACAATCAGTTGATTTTAGTATTATTGATTTTATGAATAGTGACGAAAACCAAAAGGATTATTAGTACATTTATCTATCGGTTTTAACTTCATTCATTGAAAGTTCAAGTATTAATATAAGTCCTATTTTTACACTTGGCAGAGTGCCATTGTAATGATACAGAGGAATTGTAGAGAAGTAGCAGCGAGCATCATAGCGAGTGTCATAAAAAAATAAGCGATATATGCAACATAGCGTACAAAATATTATTGCTACATAAATATTACACAATAATAAATTCCTTTCAAGGAACATGTTTTTTTTTTACGCTACATAACGAGATTGTTGATTATATATAGCCATTTGCTGCATAGATCTTCACAGCTTTTCAGTTGACTGTTGAATACAGGCTCTGCCAAAGAAACAAAGATGGTAGGTTGGTGGTCGTCGTATCGGGCTTCTAAATGCTGCTGCATAGCACGAGTTTGAATATTGTAGAGGCTCTTAAGTCATTGTTTAAGACAACCACGAAGGGATGATGATTCGGTTCATAAAATCTCTTATAGTCCTAATATAGTTCAACACCGGTCGTGTTATAACACGGTATCGTAAGGGATACGGTGCCTGCGAAGCTTTATTTTATCGCAGTCCGGTTTTGTGTGTCGATTAATAGTAATGGTAAATATACAACAAAATATTTTACATCTTAAAATTACTCTATCTTGTTTTTCTAATCACCTTCTCTACTGAGACGTAGCTCCATAATTTTTTTTTAAACGGAGCTCTTGGACCTAGCCCTCTACGCTAGTCCAGTGCAGGTTGAAGGTCGATGATGACTGTTGTTGAATATACGATGACAATCTACTGAATCGACAGCTTAACGTGCTTTTCAAGATTGGATGAGAGTAATTTAATTTGATTTCATTAAAACGCGGCTCGTCGATCGACGACGCACGGTGTGGCTTATGCCTTCTTTTCGGTCTTCTTCGGCAGCAATACGGCCTGAACGTTAGGTTAGGTTAGGTTATTGGTGACATTCGTTATATGGTCAAGCCGGAACCCGGTACTTTCTAGTTTGAAAGCGACACTTTTAATCACTACTCATACATATATTCTTTAATTTTATTTAAATCGCTATCTGAGATTTAAAACGTATAAATCGCAGTAGTGATTTTTTTTCTGATTTGACCGATAAATTTCTGAAAGATTTTTACAACAATCTATGTGATAGAATGATAAAACATTTAAATTTCTTTGTGATAAGTAAAGAAACATTTGTCAAACAAACTTACAATAACAATTGCCAATACAACCCAATGAAATGTTAAAAGTGACACACATCGGTTGTACACGCTATTGACAACGGCAAAGATCTCAGAATCTCATCGATAACAATGACACTACTCGTCGCACCGGCATGTCGGTGACGACAGCTTGAAAAAAAAAGTTAACTGTTTTGTATTGTTTTTACTGCAAAAACAATACAGGCTGCGAATTCGACACCGCTATTACAAGAATACTGGATAGTGAGATATATACCATAATTTCATAACACATTGTAAGTAAACGAAGAGATAAAAGGTTATTATAGTATAGTGCACTGCATATTTCTTACGTCTAAAGGGATTGTGTCCGCGCCGGACCAGAGATAACGAATCATGACTCTCTATAATTTATGTGGCTCCATTAGGCGGGGTATCGCGCGTGCGTTCGGCGTTTCATTTGCATCGACGCCGCGGATTTGCCGTGACGTGTCCAGCATTAAAATAATATATCGACGTTTGATTGCGTGCGCCCGGTCTGTCTTAAGGATCAGAGAGCACTTAAAAAATATTAATAGGTTATGATTGGTCGAAAATTTCAACTTAAAACCAATTAAAGATTTTATAAAAATTGAAATAGACTACATGCCATTTTTCTGATTATTTTTCTCAATAAGTCCAAAGTGTTAATTTTGCATATCGAAAAAAATGTTTCTACATTGAAGTACATTTTATGACTCAATAAAATACTTTCTTTCTTTTTTGTTAATGCCTACTTAGAAAGTTTTGAGACAAATTTTAAACCTCAGTGAATGATATTTGAGACAAAGTTTAGACGAATGAAATTGGTATCATCAGGCCATTTTTGCTAGTATAAAAATATTTATGGTAATATAGAAGGGTGAAAAAGGGGATAATCCATAGTAAACAAAAATTATTGCGAAATCAAATTTATATTGAATGACTTATAAATCTGTTTGTATGATGTTGATTTAATCAATATTTTAAATTATCGTTTGATTCTTCGAGTAGCATGCAAACTTTTCGGTTATCGGGTTGAGTTACTTTTACTGAACAATAATCAGTGCCGGAATTAGGGCAACCGGGGCTACAGCCCCGGGGCCTCCGTAAAAGAGGAGCCCCACAATAGAGACTTCGTAAAAAAATTCAAATTCAGACTTGCAAATACTAGTAAAAGAAAATTAAATTTCGGGCCAGGGAGCCTCCACTCCTTTGTTGTCCCGAGGCCTTCAAACCTCTAAGTCCGGCATTGACAATAATATTAATAATAGTATAAAATCATGCCTATTTCCCAGATGAGGAGACAGAGACTATAGCTTTCCACATTTTGCATATCTCTCTTGTTTCGCTGACATCCATCAAACTATTCATGAAAGCTCGTCGGTTTCGGGTGCTTTTTTAATCAGCCGCCAATTTGATCTACATAAAATTTTCTAGATCTACTCTAGCCAACCTCACCATTACACATTCGGTCTACAGATTTATTTTTTCAGTCTACTATCATTCATCCTTTCCAGACGGCATAACCGTCGTAACATACCTTTTTCTATTCTAGTCACTACATTTTTGAAACCACACCGCTCTCTAAAATCACTATTCCCACATCTGTCTTTCAAAGACACTATGCATTTTACGCAAAAATCACATCTTCATCGCATTGAGTTTACTTCATTTTCTTCTGCCATATATATACATATACATATACATATATATATATATATATATATATATATATATATATATATATATATATATGTATGATACGGATTTATATATATATATATATATATATATATATATATATATATATATATATATATATAAACCGTATCAGTCCAATTTAATCCAAATACAGAGAAGTCTTGGATTCACACATTTTTACCGTTCATACATTCAGATAATCATTCTAATAGGGTGAAATGAATACCATGACATCCTCGTTGGTTCTGGTCAACGCTAGACCAATAAGTCTCGAAAGAACCGTGTTTGTTGTAGTCCGCGATTCGCCCCTTCTGAAATTAGGCGTGACGGGTAGCGAACCTCGTCGCTGCAATGAAGCCTAGAATTCCTGATTGTCTGATAAGGAAATTTGTTCCCACAGGTATAATGGAAATGCTCAGGACTAGCCCGGCGACGGATTCACTGGTGACGCCAGTACCCTCCTGATGTACTACTTTTTTAATTTCCGCGATCATCAAATATGAAAAATTTGCAGGGAGTACGAGGGATAGGAAGTAGGAAGAAGGGATATTGAGATTTTGGGGTGGAAAGAACAAGGTCTTAGGATGCTGCCGTCCCTGGAAGGAGTAGATAGTGGTACAGATAAGTAGCTCGAGGACTCCGGGTTCGCGTGCCCGTGTGCCCCTGCGCAAAGCTAAATTGGCATTGTTCAGGTAGACACCCTGTGAACATTTATTGAATAAATCTCTACAGGCCGAACGCCTTTATTAAATAGACAATTCTTGGTTTCCGCACATCTAACATAAAACAGCATATACTGAATATTCATATAAAGACTTAAGCAATTCAATTAAGGTCGTGTAGAATAAAGAAAAGAATTTTTATTTTGAGGGTCTAGTTGTATAATGTAAGGAGAACTTTTATTGAATGCATAACGTATTACATGAAAAAGCTGTTTATAAGAAAAATTAGTTATTTCGTTGTTTTTGAGTACATTGTTAAAAATATAATAAAGAAAACAGATCAACATTGAGCATCCCCATTTATTTTCAAAACAACTGAGCTTAAAATTTTTCGTAATTTGCAAGAAAACCTAAACGAAAATCTTAAATATTTAATTTCTTACAGAAAACGGAAACTATTTATAAAAAGGAGCTACGAATAAAATAAGTAAAGTAGTAGTGAGTCATGTCATGTTTATTTCAAGTCATGAAAAACGGCAAAGGCCGTGAGATGCTTACGCATATGACGAAAGTATAATTCTTCCGTTTTTTTGTGTTTAAGTATAAAACCCTAAGAAAGTACCCCTTTGATGACGCTTAAGCGATGTTTTTAATGGACCAAAAAATGAAATAAATAAACGACTAACATAGTGCGAATTTCTACATTTTATATCGAGTGGGCTATGTTAACATACACGTTAGAATGAACAGAGAATTAAACACGGATAAAGATAATTGAATACGGATAAAGACTTAAGTTAGCTTAGAGTTCACAATATTTAATGTCCACGAGAGCAAAATTGCGGGAAGACGCTATTATGATTCATGAATGATTTATATTTGGCCTGTTACAGCATATTTCTGAATTCACAGACAGTTAATGTCAAATTAGAATTAATTAATGTAAAAACTCTTTTTTTATGCGTCTGTACGCATCTTTAAGACTACCTATATACTAATGCGAATATTTTACAATTGCATCTATGAATATTACGCGAAGATATAACCGGTTATCATTTCTAAGCATATTTCGAGATAAGGTATGCGGCACACCCGCCCGGCCGGCATAACTCGCGCGCCGCCGACGCAGGACGAAGTACGTAGGTGGTCACGCCTTTATCAGACCCACAAAGGTCCGGTGCTGCATTGGATTTTATTAGACGTTCCCTTTAATATATAACCGCAAATGTCGCGGAATGCACGGACGGGACGTGTCCGTGCGCCGAGCCAATACCCGGTGTTCAGGTTGCCGTGCGTCGAAGTCTTATTTCGCAATACACGAAAGGGTCACTAAATTGTTTTGATTTTATTTTATTTTAATTACACTATTTTCCCAAAAATATGAAAATACAAATAAGAAAAATGTATTTTTTTGAATATAGTACGCTAACTTTAGATTGTCTTTTCTTTTCGTTTATTATTTTTTTTTATTAGATTGCCACTCTTGGGTTATGTGACCAAAATTTATCTGTGATGACTAATAATATGGTTTTAATCGGAATCAAATTTAACACTTATTTTTGTTAGGTAGGCTTTGTACTTTTTGTAACACAAAGTCGTTAATTGTTGTTGTTTGCATAAATATATTAATGTGTAATATATACTTAACACGTATTTTAAAAATCTGAAAGATGCGATATTTTTTTTGATTCGATTATTTAAAAAAAACATGTTTTGCTTCATTAACAGTAATTTCTACACAGCTTAAAGAAAAATCCGCCAAACTTATTTGTCTTTATATATATAGGAGAGTATTATTCTCAAAAACCATTGAACGGATTTGGATACGGCTTCTCTTATTAGGACCTGTATTTCAAGGGGAAGGTTTAGGATGATATAAAAAAGGCTTTATCACTTACAGGAGCTGAGCATTAGTTATGGAGTAAAAATTTGCCGTCAGTGCGCTCTTATAGGATGTACTGCGTATTCCGTTAATTATGAGAGAATATATTATCAGTTTATGATAATAAGCGTATTTAAAATTTAAGTTACGTAATATAACTGTACGCAAAACTCGACATTTTAATGAAGTCATACTTCTTTTGGCGCGTTTAGGAAAACAGATTACAAAGTATTCTTAGCTTGTGACGAAATTGTGCGTGCCGATGTAACACATAATTTATTATTGTCGTTACATATATTTCGGTATGAATGTATGAATATATCCAAGTACATTACTATAGTGTGTAGGCAAATGACATATAGTTCAATGTACACTAAACATAAATGCTGGAGTGTCCAACTAAACCTAATTACAAAAGCCAATTGGTTACACTATATCACGATCGGAAGCTATATCTAGCCTTGAGAGTAAAGTGGCATAGCATAGCAGAAATAAATAGAAATAGGTCCTGTGTACAACGCCTAATAGGCCATGTTGCTATATTTGACTATTGCTTATCTTAATTATTAATTGCATGCGTGTAGTGTCTAATTCAAATAGTCGTCTAAAATAAACAAGTGAATACCTCGTATTGTGAATATAACAGATATTGGGTCGTAACAAATAAAATAATATTTTTCATATATTAACTTGTAATATATAAACAAATTTCTGAAGAGTTTTATTTTACAGTCTTAATTTATATTTGTTCGCGACGAAAACGTTCCTGCGCACCCCGACGTACATACGGCGTGAACACAGTCATTTTATTTTGTATGTTTTAGAACGCTTTTTAATAGCTTTAATCTGGAATGATGAAACAGCTTCGATAAAATCAAAAATAAACACCGTTATCAGTGATCTTGAAAATCGTTAGATAATTCGTTTGTTTTTTCTTAAGTCTTAAGAGTGGATTGTATTTGGTATCCAGGTTAACAATATATACCCTAAAGTGTTTTATACTAAACTACTAAATTTTGAAAATACATTTGTTCTAAGAAAGCTTTAAAAAAAATCATAACTGTATACGCATCAATCTGACAACAAAGATATAGCACATTAATATTTATTCTGTGGTAGGTGTCAATATTGCTTCTCAATAGAATGAGAAATCTTATTGTTGACATCTAGTTTTTTAAGTTAAACACAGTGAGTTAATATTGTTCTAATATTACACGTAAGACTGAATTAATTTTACAATATGAAAGATTTTAAAAATACTATGATACGTATTTAGAGTGTTAAGCAATCCCTATTAACGCTCGAGTTCAAAATCTAACTATCGCCAAACATTTTCCGAAGATAAATGTGTTTTAACAAACCGATCTGTTGCGTGTACATGAATGTATCGTATCTAATTGCGCGCGCGCACGATTTACTAAATCTTCGCATTGCCAAACTGTCATGGAGCACGAAACGGAGACAGGTGCCCGACGACTTGACATTGCCCCGCCGTTCGGCCGGGTTACATAAAAACTATGCGCGGTTAAGTAACGGATAAATTAACACCTAGTCACTAATTTGATTTAAGGCCGTTTGTGATTTAAGTGAAAGTGACAACCCGGCCGGATTATCAAAGCGTGAACCCGTCTTTCTGGATCGCGTTTTGTATATTTATATTTAAGTCGGTCAAAATGAAAGCCTATCTTGTCGCAGTGCGCGTGCGCGTATATAACACGACTGTCGTAATCTGTCTCGCTAGAATGCTAACAATTAATAAATTCCACCGCGCACCAAAAATGTCGCCAATGGGCATACTTATGCAAAGCTTTGAGCGTCCGCATTAGTGCGTCTTGTGTTGACACGCTTGGTAAAAACTAACCTTATAAATGAGTCTTTGTACGTAAGAAGGCAATAAATATTTCATATATTATTATGCAGTAAAGTTACTATTGTTAAAAAAAAACTTGAATCGCATTTATGGGGAATATTCAATATTTTCTTCTCGGGGGAGATTTGTCCATTAAGGCGTTGTAATTTCTGTATGAATGCAATTAAATTCCGCATTTTTGAAACAGAAAATAAATTCACGATAAGAGTTTCCTGCATCGGCAAGAATTCTATTTCATTGTAATCAAGGAAATAATTTTTCTTTTTAAAAAATACTTTCTTTATTGGTCACATGTTTCATTTTGTGCCATAGTTCCATGTGCTGAAAAACTATTTTTATGTCTTTAGTTTATGTTTCACATAACAAAAACATGAGATTTAGCTGTTTGAACATCTCTTAAAAAGCGTAACTTAAAAGAAAAATATCGTCTGTAATTTATGTTTAGAATTTGACTTACATGAAATTTATAGGTGAAGTATAATTACCAGAATGAAATATTTAAAGTCCTGGATCATCTTTTGTATTGAATTTTAAGGGGAAAACGAGCATGCGGCCCACCAGAAAGTAGATGAGCCCGCCGCCCATCACTAGTGCATTGCCGGCCACTAAGGAATACATAAAATCTTTTCTTGAAGACGCCAATTGTTGCAGTTCATTGGCAAAACCGTTAGTGGTAGGTTATTTCGAAATTTCAAGTATTTAAACATATCACTCGTGGAAGAAAATTGCGTAAAAAGCATACGGTATTAAATGCTATGAATAAGGTACAATAGTTCTTCACTTCGCTTTCCATGGTCAATGCGATAAAGGACGCAAAAAAGTGTTACGTTTCTTCGCAAACTCAATCTATTTATTCGATGGTCAGACATAACGAAAATAGAATTTATTTGTTTATTGTCCTAAATGTGATAGGTACAAATTACGAAATGGTTATAACAAAGCGAACAAGCGCTTATAAAATGTGGAATACTAATAATGAATGATTGTCGACGTTATTGGAGAGATGACGCGACGTGCGGACTGGGTCGCCGTGAAACGTATGTATGTGTCACTAATACATGGCAGGTACTGTTGTATGTAGATTTAAAAAACTCACAGTTAAGAGAATTTCATACGTTTTATAAGATTTAAATTTTTTTTTTGGAATTATTAATCGCTTTAAAAATAACTCGCTTGTATATCTGCTATAGGATGTTATGTTTTGCAGATAAAAAATTGTATTGATATTCAGTTTGCAATTTGGTTTATTTGAGTTTCTTTCTAGTCAATAAAAATATAATAAAAACTATCGACTTATGAACCAGAAAAATGACTATTTTTTTTAATTTATTGAAAAATTAATATCATATTTGAAATGGATGTATTTAGTTTTTTTCGAGGAAACCATTCGTGTGATTTATAAAAAACATTTGGCTCATCTGATCTTTATCTCTAGATATTATAAAAGTCGATTAAGCAACTCTCAGAACTGTTACAGTAGACGATATATCTTTTTTGGTTAGAGGACTTGAACAAATATCATCTAATTCATACTAGGAAAAAAAATGCACTTTGTAATAAATTTCTACTTCAGATATAACTAAATACACAGAATTGTTGTTTGTATGAAAATATAAAAGATGAGGGAGGCAGAAATACAAAGAAATGGTCAACGGAATAGGTCATTTATGAGAATGAAAAGAATTCGTAAAGGTATGATTTATTTAGTAAACATTTAAATATGCCTTCTGAAATCAAAAATACTTTTTATTTTACAGTATATCAATTATTCTTTCTTAGAAACAAATTTTTGAGCTTCATAATTTAATAAAAATATTTTTATTTTAATTACGGAATCAACATTTAACGGATCTAAACATTCAACACTCTATGGTAAGAACGATGCTTACGGTGCCAAGAACACGAGCAAGGCCGCTCGTCTCCACCCCGATACAACTGGTTATTAACTACTATTCGTCGATACTAACTTATTATGATTCAATATACGAATAAAAAATACTTATCGCTGATGTTGCGATCGTACGTACGAGGGCCTACGCTGAGTGCTCCCATCCCAGATGAATAAATACAGTTTGATAAAACAAATTATATAGTTTAGCACATATTAGAAGAGAAGAGAAAAAGAAATTGATTTCTGTTCATATTTACATTATAATGTTTCTCTAAATTTTGAAACTTAAGACCTAGGTGCAGACTACTTAACAGGTCTTAGACGAGTTGTGAAGAAGTAGAATTGATTCAGTTTTTGTAAAAGAATAGCAATTAATCTCATAAGAATTAGAGAGGATATAAAACAAATGTAAAATTCAATGTTCGTCTGAGAGAGATTATAACTAAGTGGTTATCAAGTTATTGCGGTTACTGTGCTATGGATGACATCATGTTTTGTATTTACCAGTTAATGGTAGAACTAACTTCATACTTCATATTGGCGGATAGGTAGATAAGGCTACTATTTTTTACGAATTCAAATAATCATTGGTAGAGTCTATCAATGTCATTAATATTTGTTTTATTCGTTTAATTCAAAATTAACCTGGATTAGTCTAATTTGAAACAAAATAAACCTTTTATTGTTTAAGTCAAATATTATAATGTTGAAAAACATACATGATCTTCTCACAATTAACATACTCAGCTAGAAATATTTACCGTTCAAGTATATCTTTACCTGTTTGAGTCTTGGTAACAGATATTTATAAATATTATAGACACGAGCGACGTCGGCCCAGTCATCTAGTATTAAGAAAGACTTAGGAATCTACTACACAATTATCCCATTGAACGGACTGTACATAGACCTTGTTAAAATATAGACACGCACTTAAGCTGTTACGTTAGCTGCTAGCGCTTCGGCCTTGCGTTTTTAATGATAGACTTAAACATTTTGATAATATTTATAAGTATGCAATTATGTTAATTATAATCTTAGTTCGGTGTTCTCATTTTCTTTTTATGGTTGGAAAGGACATTAGGAAGTAATTTAGACCCCACATAAATACTGGGTCTAGGAGCGATTTCGCTACCTGTATTCGATCTGGCTTATTGTTACGGTGTCAGTAGTTAAAAAATTGTGACCGTCAAATCAAAAAGTTATCGGGTCGGTATGCGATTGAACAATATTTTGGCTCTTATTCTCGTAATGCTATGGGGTTTTTTATTAACTTCCTTTTTAGTTACTTACTATTAAATAATTAAAAGTTGTGACATGCTTTATAGTCTGCGTCAACGTGTCGAATACTTCCTCAACAGGATGAGATAAATATATATATTTAAATAAATTACTTGAAATAAGTCATGAGTTATTGAAAGATCAATACCGTGGTACATACACGTTCGAATGTCAATACGGATGGGAAATGTATGTCCTCACATGTCACCGGATTAGTGGTCGGTCGTTTATCATGGATGCCGGGTCCTTTGCAGTTAAGTAATTGGTGCGTGTGTGTTTGGTTAAAAATACATTGTTTGTGGTTGTGCTCATTAAAGTAAAGCAAAAGTGAAGAAATAAATAGAAACACTAGTCGATATAATGGCTACCAATATATTCGTATAAGCATGTTCTCTATAAACGAGAAAATAAATAGTTTTTATTTATAAGCTGAGCTATAAAAAAGATCAATGGTTTGATATTAAATAATAAATATATAACTATGTTTGATTATTATTATAAAATCATTGTTTGATAAATCCTATCAAACCTATTGTATAGATATAAATATGTTCGCGTTATAATATTTATTTTTTAGTTACTCAAATCGATTCTATGATTTTTGATCGATTCGGTTTCATTTGAAAATTTTATATTTGAATTTTCTTATCATTTCATTTTTCAAATGCATTCCACGGTTATTGTTCTATTCTAAACAACTTCAGCATACCATTTTAGATGTAACAGCGGTGATGTCCTGATACCCTCGCCCACCGCCGCGTCAGGGCTCGCGGGGTGCAGGAGTGCGCGTTCCACATCAAATGTGCAACTCTGTCTCAGGTATGGATAGAAAATATCAGTCATCTCCGATTTTGACGGCGGAGAGACGTCATCCTAATCTTCGAAATTTCCAACACTCAATGGGGCATAGTGGTGATCTAATGGTTTAGTTTCCTCTTCTTAAGTGAACTAGGTATTCAACTATTCATGGTGGAGTGTAGTCGACTATTTTTTTTATTTATATTTTCAAGTCTATTTTATTTGAAAGACAGGGAAAAGATACATCTTCTTAGACAATTAGAAAATGTCAACACTTATATTACTAATAAGACAGAAACAGCACTATGAAAGCCGTGACGTTACTGCATAAAAATGTCGCATAAAATGTATACTCAAACCCGTGTTGCAAAAAAGGCATGTCAAAAAATCATGATTACTCACGATAATCATTTACATGCTTTTTTTAGCTGAGTAAACGTATAGTGGACTTTTTAATATAATCTTCAGAACCGCAAAATAAAGCATTGTAGACGTCGACATCCCCTTTATTAAGTATTTTAATCATCGCTGTCCATCGACTACCGATAGGACACGAATGACCTGTGTAGCGGTCTAAAATAAATAAAATCTAAAATAAATAAAACCACCTGCCCATAGTGACTCCGTCGTTAAGGCCGTGTGCTCTGTTTGTAATAAACGCTCTGGATAACAGCCCTAGCACAGGTCAAGTTCTGAACGTGATACCGATGGCCCTTAACCAGCATGTAGTAGTAGTTCGATGAATCAGTTGCGTAAATTTAAATATTGCGGGTGCCGATTAATGTAGGCTGAACTACCAAAATTTGTATAAATCGAATTGGGGTTAAGATTTTTCTGAATATTTACTCATATTTTAAAATTGGAAAATGTAAAATTATTGCTTTTTAAACATAATAATCAACACTTTATTTTTTAGTTCATTCGAAACATAATACAAGGTTATGTCTATTTCCCATAAGCACAGAGGGAGACCATAGATATCTACGAGATACGATCTTTGGACAACTGATCTGCTACAATGCTATTTATTCATAGTTTGTTTAACATTGAAATTTGATCTGTATAAAGATTTTTATGCAGAGCGTCATTTACTGATCCATCCGTCACACGCATCGCTCCTAAGGTTTACTTTTTTTAAATAATCTAAGATAATCACTTTAAGTTATATTATTATACTTTAAAAAATCCTTAGAAATAAAATAAAAAAAAATTTGGTAATGGTTGTTTTGTTGAATTTGTCCAAATTATGATTGTTAATTCTTAAAAATGTTATAATACATATTTTTACTCATTTCATTGATTAGTTTTGACGTGGCAACGTCTTATAAATTGGTTTGCCGGGTGACACTTCAAGAAACTGCGTTGCTCCGCTCACGTTATGCGCTCACAATGAGAGCGAGTGAGAGGCACGCGTCCTTCCACCTGGCATGGTTAGCCCGCCTAAGCGAGACAGACATAAAAGTGAAAGGCACGCGTCCCTTCCACTCAGATAGGAACAAGTTAAGTTGTAGTAAACGCTGTTTCCATTGCGCAAATGTTGCAAGTTATTGTATGTATATTTGTATAAATACGTATGTATGTGTAAAGGTAAAATAAAATTTTGTTAATATGAAATTCAGTGCGAGATTCTTTGTATAAATTAATGTTTTAAATATAATTCTTTTGTATAAATAAATGTTTTAAATTGTTACTATTATTTCATCCTTCTTCCTACTATACGAATGAATATTCACATTAAAATGATTTTACCACTCAAAGTCGTTGTCACGTAAAACTTTCGCCCGTATACCGACTTTACAGGCAACCAATTTTTTTAGTGAAAGAATTCATTATATTTTCATATTTATGCGATTTTTTTGCAGGTATGCCATTGCATACCTCCAAAAAAAAATAGGATCATTATCCTACTTAATTAGAAGTAGATGTCAATGAGTGTGTATTGTTTATAGTTATGTTGTGGACGCAGTAGGTACATTTTGGTACTGAAATTTTTAAAAATTGCTTAAATTGCCTGTACAGACAAAAATTTGACCAATAACGCAAAGGAAAAATAATAACTGTTTACTATTTTTCTTGAAAATGATTTTGTTTTATGTGTTTTTAACTATTTAACAACCTACAATTAAATTAGACTCGATACCACAGATCAAAAACCGCAATTTTCTTAAAAAAAAAATCTCTAACTTTACATATGCGTATGAATGATTTTTCACAGTCTACTATTAAGCTTAATCGATTTAAATATAGCACACTAGTTGATTGATATACAACTCTCCTAAAAGAAAACTGTATAGTTGAAGATCATCGTTGAACCAGCAATTAAATTCTGTTTTGCAATGAAAGGAATCGATGTCGGGACGAAGACGATATGAAAAGTGCAATGTGTGTCGACCGAAACACCTACATTCAATTACCAGTCGCCTTGGCCTTATTATACAGAAATGCCAGGCAGATGCCCGCTGACGATACGCTTCGACAGCCGGTCGGCCGATTGTTGCGTGTGCTAATGGTTTCCTTGCACGTGTGCCACAGCCACAGCGTTGTCTATCGATGTTTTTGTCTGACTGTTTGTCTGAATCGTGTTTCGATACGTAGATGACCCTGGTGATCACCTCACGTCTGATAGTAGTAACACGGTAAAATCAGAATTTTGGGCTATCTCCGTATAGCGGTAACGAAAGCGGGAAATATGTTTATACATAGATACAAATGCGCTGTGATATTAATACACTCAGTAAAATAAAATAATAATTTAATTAAAATAAGAAATATGATTGCTGTAGTACAATATAGTTTAACAATAAATGTATTTTTATAGTCTCAATGTTCCCAATAGGAAGTAATCGAAGACGGTACACTTAGTGTACATCTACATTTTGAAGTTACTTGAGTTAAATAAAATGCAATTTTACATACTAGCTACACAGGCAACATTAAAATTGTTTGTCTACCCTTACAGTGTATGGGTTTTTCTTTGCAGTCTTTTCCTTTATCTTAGAATGCTGTTGTTGAATAAACAAATGTGCTTAGAAAGAACAGAAATTCATTTGTCAAACATAAAAATACGATGTGAAAAAAAATCTTACAATACATAAAATGGATTGGATATAATTACAATACAGGATGTTAGAAAGGAAGACTAACTGTATGAAACTTCCGCGATTCAATAGCACATGAATCCGTCAAAGCCGACGAGCGAGCTGCTCGCCCTATGGCGTGTCGCTACAAAACGGGCGACTTCCCGGTAATAAATTACGCGCGAATGCAAATTCAGGTATGGACGGCCAGCGCCTTGTAAGGGCTTCATTAGGGCTGTTTAAAAACGGTATCGGCCCAGCGGGACGCCCGTCGGTCGGATGCGACGAGTCGCCGTTAATTAATTAAGTGATTAAAACGTGTTAGCCGTGTAGACCACTCAGTCCTGGATCAATAAAATGTTATCCGTCATTACTACGGGCTGCACCTAAAAGTAGAACGAATGTCTGTTTTTATTTTATTATTAACCTCTCCGTTCATTTCAATCCCGGTTACGATCCTAATGACGATGAATTTCAAATATGTCAAATAAGCGTCATACTTGCCATGATCTTTCTGACTACACGAGAGCGGAACAATAGATAAAACCTTGTACGATCTACTTTGAAAAAAAAGGCGTTATATTAGATTGTCCGCCTGATCTAATATTTTTGGGTTCGAGAAAATATTTTCAACCACTTCTTGTTACAGATTAAGAATGCTAATACTCTTTTGGGAATTAAGATTTTACAGCGGCGAATATTTATTGATAATTTTAAGGTTTAACAGTAACAATAAGTAAACGAATGTTAAAAAATAATTTTGTTAGTCTTAACAAGTTTTCAGTAAACTAATTAATACGTAAAACAGTTTAAAATTTTATCATTAAGTACTGTTTATCTTACGTATAAATTTTAATTCCAGTCTCTAGATGAAGGCAATTGAAAACAAATTTGAAAATATGCACAGTCGATATTTAGTGCGATGTTTGACAAGTATTTTATTTCGTCGCTCGTTATTTTTGAGTTATAAAAATACTGAATATATAAATTATATAACAATGATCCACATATTTCACTATTCCAATATCTTTTTTATTGCAGGTGTTAAGTTTAAGATAGAATTTAATTTTCTAATTTCAATCTCGTAAAAAAAAGCACAAAATATACTCATGTAATATTTTAAACAATGCAATCATATATTTTTCCAATATAATGACTTCAGACTGGTGAAATGCGACATTGTATGGAATGTCCACGACAACAAATCCTCCTCGTGCACATTAATCAAAACAAAACAGTTTTAATAAATACGACTCGTCTATGTCTATTATTTATGTTCAATTTACTTGAAATATCGAAGACGGATTCTTGTTATTCCATAAGTTCTAAACTCTACATGAGTGATAAGGAACAAAGGATGTATGAATAATATTCATTCATAGTTGTGACATACAAACAAGTAACAAGTATATTAAAAAAAGTATGCTTTCGTAGCAACACATTAAAAACAATAAGCAATACACCTTATGTCACTAATAAGGTTGTTGCTCCTTCATTTTAAATATTTAATTGTAACAGCTTGAGGCGTTTTGTGTCGCATTAAGTTCAAGCAATTATATTTGCTTCATACAGTAATCGAAATTAGACAACCATTAGTTACAAGCTGGTTTAGAACGCAAACAGTATAAAACCTTTTTTATTTACAATGCGTTTATGTATTACTATTATTAAAAATTACTTTTTCTTAAAAATAAGTTTTTTATTTCAATATAATTCTCATAGACCTGCATTATTCCCTCTAGTTATTTTACTTTGTGTATACATTTTTGAGCTTTTTAATCAATATCCACATCCGCAGAAATTGACGTAGGATGGTAAGACCAGGTAAAACAAGGTAACACTCAAATTTGATCTCTCTCTTCTAAGATTAAGGTCCCAATAAGATTGACTTGGGTAGGAATTCTAGATTTTTGTGAGACGAGATGGGCAATTACATTAGCAATATATGTTTCAGCTTCATTTTTAGATTTTTCAGATGATCTCAAACTAACTCGACGGAATTCCTAATAGCTATAGAATGAAGCATTATTTATATTCTTGTGTCGTCAAGAGGTAAACTTTAATAGGGACCATGCACTAAATGGTCACAGGAATGATATATATTCCAAAACTTTAAAATTGTTATGATAATTATGAAAACAAATTCGTAAATTTGCTTACAAGGGCTCTTCCAATGACATAATTTTCAAACGATAAAATATTTTTAAAGCACCGAACTCGATAATGATATAGCTTGTCTAAATGTCTAGCACCCAAATAAAAACAACGTTCCGCTTTATATGAAAAAAAAAGTAAGTACATTTTACAACATAAAAAGAAAGCGCTGTAAAACAATCACAGGAAAGTATTCAATTTAGTTTGTAATAATTACATGAGCCGCCGAGGGCCGGTGATCTCGTTCGTTTTACTCCGGTAATAAATTATAGCGGTCAAATGAAACTGGTAGAAGTTTCTTGTTTCTACTGCGATGAAAAACGATTTAAGCTCTGAAGGCAGTTCGGATTGTTGTGTATTTGTATGGCGTGTTTAGTTGGGTATGTCGTGATGTGTTCTATGTTGTGTTCGTCGTCATCTCAGTTAGGGCCGCATTTCTTAGGGTTCCGTACGTCAGATTTAAACTTATAGAAACCCTTATAATAGGATAATTCATGTGCCTTATGTGCGTTCGTCTAACACAGATAATTTGCTTCAATTCTACTGGCGCGATTGACTCGAAAAGTTGGTTGGCATATGAAATTATATGATGCAAAAGTAAGAACATGCTTATGTAACACGTGTAACATAAACGAATTTCGAATATATAGGTCACTTTTGGGGGGCGAAATAGAATTTGAAAAAATAAATTTTGTATAATGGACATTCTGTCATATCAAATGCAAGGAATTGTACTATTTTAATTATAAAATAAAACATATACATAAATATATAAATATTTTTCTTTAATTATTTAGTTTTTTAATTTCATATCATTTTTTATTTCTATATTTCTCTAATTACGAGATTACAGGAAATTTTACAACAAGTCTATTGTTTTAAAATAAAATGGTAAATCTCTCAATATTTGTATATGCAGTTGTTTCAATTGTCACAAACAAGTCCGAGTCAGATTTAAAAACTCACGTTAGATACATATCATACGAAACCCTTTCCATGCGAGTTCAACTCGCACTTGACCGATTTAATGTATCGTATGCTACAGTGCAATACCACAAAAAAAAGCTGAACTACAGTCTTCTATACATAGTTCCTACTGGCGCATGTAGATGACGATTTGTTGCTACGATCCCTATCAATAACGAATCATCTACAAAGTGCCTGAAATAGGAGACCCTTCCGTCGAAGGGCGGACATTACAGTAAATATTGTAAGCTGTCGGGCGCACAATGGCGCGGGGGCGGCGGCTGCCGGTCCGCGGGTGAATACACGGCGTCGGAAAGCGAAACATGAATTTTATCGGCTCGTCTACAATGATTTAGTGTTTGTTTGATTTTGTGCCTATTTGCATTAAACGGCGATGGCTGCAAAGCTTTCAATACAAAAGCTCTACTCGTGCGTGAATGATTGAGCTTCGTGAGTTTTTATCACAAACACTACTCGCTGTTAATGCACATGAATCATTAAAGGTAACATTGTCGTGTAGAGCTATACAATATGATTTTATTAAAGTAGCTTAGTAATTACAGACAATCGAAAATAAATGGTTATTATTTTCTTCATATTGGAATCAATCATGAATCTTTGTTGAATATATATTTCAGTAAAGCATTTTTGTTACAGTAAATACCGGACTAATGGCTGTATTTTCAACCCCATGGTATTACTTACTGAGGCAATTGAATTTGCTGACTTTTATAAATTATTATGAAATCACATTTTCATTGTCGTTAAATCATACAAAAAAAAATGCATTTTTACATACACACTAAATCGATATCCAACTGGTGGGATGGTCGTTTTATGAAAATCGGTTAAGTACGTATTGAAATCGCTTCATGCTTGTAAATGCCATATGTTTAATGCTTACACGAGTTTGAATGTAATTAAATAAGTTTGAATCAACAATGTAGTCGGAAAGGACATTTTTTCTTATATTTCGCGGTTTTATTACAAAACTTTATTATATAGTCATAAAATTCCTTTTACTGGTCAACATCAACGTTGTCGTTAACGAACTGTTAACAAACGACGGCCAAAAGGTAGATGGCGAATGGATAACACAAGGGAGTAGTTTTTGGACATTGGGTATGGAACAATAAAAAAATGACATTTTAAAATAAAATGCACCCCTGATATATACACACACACACACACACACACACACACACACACACACACACACATAATGTGCATATGTACCGTATATAACATATGTAAGTAGGGTACAATAATTTTTGACATTAATATGTCCGTGTATTAACATGTTGATGCAATTGCAATAGAAACTGATAGCTATTTATCGCTTTTTGTTGCGGTAACAGATCGCAGCAGGACCGTAATTAAATACCGTTTCGTACCGCGAACGCCGTAATCGGTTATCTCGCGACACTTATCAATCGATTTCCTCACCGGGCGACTACCAACCGACGACGCTTTGCTTGTTTTTTTTTTACTAGTTCTCTCCGACCGCGCATATTTAACCGCGTTACATAACCGCGAAGCGTTCAAGTGCACAACTTACACGTCAAAATGGGACGCCCGATAATATATTTAATTAATATCTAAGTGGCGAGGCGAGAACCGGCCGGTTTCCTGTACCACTAAATTATAAAAAAAACTAGTAGCGGACGGTTACGAAATAATCGATTTATCTGAAACGGACGGCGGGCGATACGCGAGACGCGCGCCGCGTCGCCTGGCGCCGCCCTGCGCGCTGCGCGCCGGTAGGTTTGCGCGTGGTTGTCCGCGCGTCCGCGCTCTGCGCGCCGGGTTGCGCGTGCGCCGTCCGCGCGGGCGTAACGAGAGTAGGCAGCCGCGTCTGTTCGAAGATGGCCTTTCATTAATAAAATCGGGCGTTGTTGATAGATATTATTGGCGCTCGGAACGACATAGCATTATCTTAATTTATTTCATGTTTGTTTCGTCTATGGGGAAGTTAGATATGTGTACAGTTCATTTCTGTAAGCCGAATCGTCCACTGTTATGCGGTTATGTAATTGACATATTTGTTTTTTTTTTTAAAGTGACATAGGTGTCGAGTTCCTATCAAAACACTGAAGAGGCGTCTTATCACTGTTTATTTTCAATTTATTTTCGGGGTTGTTTAGGGGTAATCGGTTTGAAGCCTCAACCCCTTCACGATGATCCATTACGAGTCGGAAACTGTTGATGATGATTGTCACCGAGTCGTTTACAATTTTTGAAGCTAACGGCTCAATATGCCCTCCATGGTACGAAATAAGTGACTTGTTTGACCCGAGTTAATAAATTTAATTTGTCTGCGGTTAGGCATCCTTCTACTTCGAAAGCTAAGCACTGACCATTCTTTAGTGTGTGGGCTAAAAAATGGTATGTTAATTTTAGAAAAATTACATGTGATGATGATGTAATAATATTAAAAACCCCCAAGTTTTAAACAGAAGATATAGTTTACATTGATATTGTAATACCTTTTGTAAATTCTGACAGGCTCGTAATATGATAGAAAAATTCACGAAAATTATTAGGAAAAATATTGATTGAATTTCGAATTACGAAAGTCATAATTGTTTTCATTCCTTTGTAATTTAATATAATTTACGTAAATTGTTTTTTACATCCCTTTAGAGGCAAGGAATGGCAATAGCAATTAATTTATGTATGTGATATAAAATCCTTCATACGTACGCCTTTTTAGCGCATATAATTTAACATTCGTAAAATGCACTTTGCATCGCATCGTGCGTCGACAGAGCGCCGGACCACACGCGAGGACGCCGCTGCAGTCGGCGCCGACGGTGCACTGTGGTACGATTGCAGGTCATGCACGTATGATGGTTGTACAGTATCGTTGTAGCAGTTATAATTATGACAGAAAAGGGCGTTTAAATTACCCGCGAAAGGTATCTTTTGTTATAACTTTTAAATATACATGTTGAATTTAAATTCGATTGTTTAAGATAATGTCAGCAGTATTATGTACAATATTACTCTGAAGTTATGTTAAGTAATGTAAAAAAAAACATCGATTAGGAATAGAAAAATAGAACACTTTGAAACGAAATGAATTTAAATGTAAAGTAAAAAGTCGAAGTTAAGATATTTTCTACTGCTTAATCTATCTTTTTATCAATAATAAATTTTATTCTAGTTATTAATTAATTTCTAGCGATTTGCAGACCTATTAAAATTATTTAATTCAGTTTTCGAAACTTGCACATGTATTTGCAACTTGTACATGTACGCATTACTCTAAATTTTGGTTGGAATTTTGCTACGATGAATGAAAAAATATCTTCGAAATTATTCAAAAGACGAAATTGTAAATAGACGAAAATTTAAGTATTAAATTTTGTAGGTCATAAAAATGAAAAAGGCCTAAACGAGGTACACTTGTACGTCGAGGTTGGCAGTTAGTACTATAAAAAAAACAGTGAGCCTCACACACAAGCTCACAGAAGAAGTAAAACTATAATTAGTAATAATCTAGTGTTATATTTCTATTCTATTTTATTAATTTATTTATTCACCTTCACTATTACCCAAAAAAGATATCATATTATTGTTCATAATATACAAGTAATTTGTATACGTATATAAATATTGTTTTTTAAATAAAATAATATACATCAGTAAATTTATTACTTAAAATTTCATAACCAGATGAAAGAACATGCGCTAACAGCAGAATAGTTTATATGAATATAGAAAAAATATCTTTCATCGACGTACGGCCATTTCCCAAAAAAGAACATGCAATGTTTAGGTTTTATCCGATTTGGGGATTCGGATCGTGAAGAGGTTCCTAAAATAAGGGTGACCACCTCTTTTTTCGTTACGGTTTCCATTCCCAAAATTGCAGACTTACCTTCCCTAAAAAAGCTGCACTTCAAAAATTTGATGTTAAATTTTTGTTTGAATATTCTCTTAACTATAACACCATTATGTATTTCATAAACGTAAATTTAAATTTTATAAAATTAAATTACTAATAAGAACCAACCTAATCCAATATTTTTAGGAATTATAATGAGATTGAAATATGTATTTTCATGTTTGATGAGTATACATAACTGATCTTATTTTATAACATATACAAATCGTTCAATTATAAATCCTAGAACTTGAATTTCGTTCCCAATACAAACAAATGTGTTGTAGTAAATAAAGTAATAATGAAATTATTAAACATTGCAGCCCAATTTGAGCTACAACCGACCGTTTTTATTCGGAACAGAATGGTATATTATTTTTGTCCGCTTATCGTCACGATTCGATCCACCGTGCGTCGCAAGGGGCCGCCGCCGTCGCCTCGGTGCACCAATTTACGCCAAAATAATTGCACGAGAGCGCGATAATAAAGAGCGGCCCGGCGAGCCACTTTCCCTGATGCATTCGCGCCCAGCGCGCCCTTGCGTAACTCGACTTTATATTTTTTTAATGGAGGAAGACCAGCCCGCTACGTTTCGGTCGCGAAATCTTGTATCACCCGATTTCTCCTAATTAAATCGAGGGCCACAATTGTTATAGGTACAGTTTTCTTAATTTGTGGAATGGTTACGTAAAAGAACCGAACAGGATTAAATACGAAATGTATGATGTTGACTGTCGTATATTTATTTTCCATTTAGTAACCGAAAACCGTACGGTTTAAAGTTCTTTAATTTTGAATTGATTGGTTACTTTCTATTAGCTGACTATGAATTGTATGAATCTTTCATGCAATTCGTAATTAGATAATTCAAATTTCATATTAAAATTTATATTCATTTTCTCTAGTTAGAGTATTGATTAATTTTGCAATTGTTTCACAATGAAAATAAAAGAGTAACAATAGAAATAATATTTAAGAATAGATTATCAAAATTTTTTAGAATTACCTGAATAATGTTTAATTGTAATTGTGTTTGGTAAAATTTAGTTTTCGACGATCTTTAAACATTTCATCGTTTTTGAATACCAATCAACTTTATATATTTAGGACGGTAAAAATTTAAAATGTGGTAAATGTTGGGCCAGTTTTTCGAAAACAAAATAATTACTCTCTCTGTTAAAATCAGATCATACTTTTAACACTCGGCGACTGTTAAAAGAAATATGCAATGTCATTTAAAAGAAGTGATCTATGTGTCCAACTGATGTATGATAAATAATTTATCCATCACGCTGTAATTGTCAATCACCAACAATATTGAAGACTTACTTAATTTTTTTTTAATGAATCTTTACTTATTTTATTGTTAAAACGTAAAGTTGCTAAATGACATATGTGGACAAAACTCTTCCTTGTAGTGGCCGTGGGAGGACTTTACTCTTTTTGAACAATCGAATCGCTCAATCGATATATCGATGCTCTCGATCGATGTATCGAAACGCTCCGGCCGCGTCGGCACCGATCGGCGTCCGATTCGATTTCACGGGCCGCGGCCGTTAATAGCGTCGCGGAGCGCAGCCACGCGCCCGTCACACAGGTTCCCGCGGAGAAACTTGGTGCAGCGTTAACCAACTATCTGGATCGTTTTAGTGGCGGTCCGTAGTTTAATTTATTTTTCATTGCTATTGTTTTTTGTGCCACAATAGTATACGCGTTTATTTAATTTGCAATCACAGATTTTGTGGTAAATCGTGAATGTTATTTAGATTGTGAAATTATGATATTTTTTTTTGATTTGTTACTGTATTGAAAATTGATACAATGGATATAATTATTTTGTGTGTGCATACAGGAACAGTATTTACCTTATAACTACAACATGCTTCGACATTTCATATAATTTTCGCGTAGAATTACCTGAAACAAAATAAAAGATAAATTAATACGGAAAGTTCAAAGCATTTGTATATAAAAATACAGCATACGAATATTCAATCATATTTATTTGTTGATTGATCATAGAACTTAATAACCACTATCGACTAGGTTACTTAATGAATATAGTGAATTATTTATATACATATTAATTTTTTGTCCAAGTAGACAGTCACAAAAGTATTTACTTGAGTGTTTAATAAAGCACTGTGGAGATTTGAGTCTGATATATATAATAATAAATTGCATGTGTAGCACAGTACACGTGATAGAGCTGAAACTTCTTAAAAATTTAGAAAACACAATGATAAATATTAATTACACAACGCATGCTACCCCAGCTGCTCATATATAGCGTCTGACACGTACTACTACACTATCTTATTCTAGCGATTTTTAAGGGCAGGTATACGTCACTTTCTTTTCGTATAAAGGGAAGGAAAAAGAGAGTTCCTTCCCCCTACGTTATATCTTTCTTCTCTCTCTCTCTCTCTCTCTTGTAACGAAACTAAACGTGACGCCTTCTTGAAATTTCACTCTCGATTGTCGTCCAATTATCGATTATCGGATCGCCGGCTAAGAAGTTTCACTTCAAAAATTAACATATTCTCATTACTGATCGGCCATAAAATGATTGCGGGCCGACGCTAGTTTCACCGCGCCGTGCTATCGTGGAATTCAGTTGCCTCCTGGACACTCGCTCTTGTTAGGAAGAGCTCGGCGTTCGCTTGTGGTCACTACGTCGATGTACTGTAATACTGTAAGTGGAATTCGATTTTTTTTTTAAAGTGAAACTTCCTAAGATGCATCTAGCGAATCGTAAAAGTAAACTGTTGATGTGTTACACGAATCGTGACCCAGGCAACAGAAAGTTTCGTTGCTGAAAGCGCGAATGTAGTTATTCATTTAAATTCACTATCGCACAAAAAGGGAAAAATAAAACTCAAAGAAAATATCTGAACTGATATTAAATAAAGCATGTCTAGTCAATATTTTTGCTTATGAGTGGTAAAAGCATATAAACATAATCGTTAATATCCAAACAAGGGTTATTATTGAGCCAAAGTATCATTTTTTGAGACAGTTTGATATTCCGTTTGTGTTAAAAATAACTTTTGTGACACTAAAATAATATAGGAAAATATACCGAGGCGTATGCAAATAATAAATATAATCGACTTCAATAAAAAAAAAAAGTTCTGGCGTATTCTGTGGTTCTGGCTCGCAATGTTATAGTTTTCTTTAATAGAATCAAATACCAATTAAATTTAAAAATACCAATATTCTACAAGATATTTTTTTCTAAATTTCATACTTGATTGATTTGCAAAAAAACTGTAGTAGGTTACGAGTACAACGTAAATTGCAGCCATTTTATTAGTCCAACAGGAATTTATGCAGCTCGTTAACTCACTGCAAGTTATCGTGTTTACATATTACTTTAATGGTAGCTTAGGGCCAATGGGTTCATTTAGTTCTAATCAGGTAATTAAATGAAGTAGATAATTAATTGAAGTTGTATGGTTCATCGTCCACGAACTTACAGAGTTGAAGAATCGATAACCTAGCAGTATCTACGATTGAATTTTGCAATGTCTGTTACATGTAATAATGGGAAAATTCAAAATAAAAATAACATATATATATGCATTTTTCATTCAAATGTTATTTTGTAAATGTCCATAAGACGAAGTAAAGTCTATGTAGACTTTGTTGAAAAATTGGAGACCATGTAATCATTTGTTTTATCAAACTAAAAAAATAAATTTTTAAGTACACTGAGGAGAAATTTTATAAGTTAACAAAAATAATTGGAACTAATTTTTATTGTCATATGAGCACATCGTATTATTCATTATGTTACTTAATGTGGTTGTTAATCCTTTATTGTTTAATAAAATACACAAAATTCCGAATGTCTTAACACAAATTCAAACACTTTTGTGAATTTCATAATTAATGCCAATTTAGTTTATGTATGGGTAACGTTAAGAGAATGCTTTGCAGAATTTTTATTTATTTAAAAAGAAATATTTATTCTATTAAAAAAACTACACAATAGTCTTTTTTTGGATCACATTTTTTTGATAACTGTATTTATTGCTATAACTTCGGACGTGCAAAAAGATATTTTACCATTTCAGCTAATGATTTTTGTTTCTTGTTCGTTTTTGTTGAGGTCGATATGATGACTTATAGTTTTCATCATTACGCGATTTTTGGAAAACAAATCTGAAACACTGTAAAGATTTGCAAGATTGTGTCAATTGATATTATTTAGTTTATGTTCCAGTGTTTAGCCATTAACCCGAACAAGATATTGTAAGAACGCCGGTCGATATATGGTTCTTATACTATTTATACGCGATCGAATACTAATAATCATAGTATAACCGATACAAAAGAAAAAGAATTCCGGAAAGAAATAAACCATCTCATATAAAAATGTTTTGATAAGCTACACTATTTGGCCCTTTGCGGGCGACAAGCTGTAGCGAAAATCTTACGAGTCATTGTCTCTTAAGATTTATCTTTCCAGTAACTGATCGAAAATTTAAATATGCTCCGTATATAGGTGTTATTGCGCAACCGCTTTTATTTAACGAACTAATCAATTAAGTGACAAATATCGCCCATTGTCTTTGATTCACTTGCCTCGTTAAAAGAGATCGAAAAACTGGTAGCTTTCAAAATTTATGTGCCACTTAACAAGCTAAAGTGTCTACTTTGTCAAGACCGCCGAACGAGAGAATTTTAACGAAACTTTAATTCGTGATGAAAAAACGCGGACCGTTAAGCGGCAAAAAGAAAGACGAAATCGAAAAAAAAAGACACACTTGATTCATACTTAAAATAAATAAAATAGAAACAGATAAAAAAACTATAAATTATGCACGCTAGGAATTAATTGACTCCCCCGTTTTGCACAGGTAACAAAATACAATATTTTTTATTATATTTAACCGGTGTAACGTATGTATTTCTGTGTGTTAAATATTAAGTCATAAATATTCTCCAGCATTCTTAATTCAACAACAAACCGAGCTGTCGTTTGTTTTTAATTTTTATTGAAATATTATCACGTGGGCAATGCCAATAGAGTTTTATTTAGATGCTCATTATGCATCGATACAGAATTAATGTGACTTAGGTTCTGGTCGATTTTATCGTTCTTATGTATCTGAATATAGAACATCCTTAGTTTTAGGGTTCGCATCTCACATTTTAACTTTATTCGTGTCCAACTGTCTCCTCTTTTTTCAAAGATTTTAATAGCATAGGAATTTTAAAATTTATCATGATGTTCAAACTCGACGATGCTTGCGCACCATTCGTCCAAGATTATATTTTATAGAAATGTAATTGGACCTACAGATAAAAATCTTCGCAACACTTTTATTTTATACTAGCTTCTACCCGCGGCTTCGCCCGCGTGGACTTGTAATGAACTAATCCATTTTCTTTATCAACCGATCAAGCGTTGCACGGGATATGATAGCGATCATATCCCGTGTTCGATTCTGCTCCCGATGTCGATTTGTCTCGCTGTCGATTTCGATCATGGTCTCGCTTTTAATTCCAAACTCGGCCTTGATTTGAGTTATCTCGATTCCGGTCACTATATTATTTTTAATTTTACTCCCACATTCGATTTGGAAGTTGGTTTCGTTCCCTATTTCGATCTTTCCCGGTCTCGAGTCTCGATTCTGCTCCCCATTTTGCTTACGAATTAGATCCTGTCACTGGTTGCGGTTTCGGTTGAGAAGAAACCGGAACAAATGGTGGTATCGTAATAAAATTTGGGCTATATTAAGGCTACTCCTAAGTAAAGTTGAAGTTAGTTACTTAAAACACACGATTGTAATTAAACCCAATAAAGCAAACGGAAGATATGTGATTTTTTTTTTATTATTAAATCTATAAATTAATAATAATAGTATATTTAAAATCGTAAAATAAAAATAAGATCTTCTACCTACTTAATAACATCCTGTTTATTATAGCCACTCTTTTGTAAGAATGAAATAATTATTATAAACACAAGCATTTAGTAAAACACAATAAAACTAACGACAACTATGCACAGTTTTTCGCTAAATATAATGATTTAAGCTACAAAAACGTATATTTACTTATATAATAATTATAGAATAGTCTTAACATATTGTTTTATTTAATTTTTTTCAATAAAATTAATAAATACCGTATCTAACTCAAGAGATTGATATATTGATATATGTATTATATGATATTTAACATAACTTTTTTGTTTGTGAAGCGATTAGAATAAAATAAACGTAGAATGTTACGGAAAGCTTACTACAATACATAAGTAAAAACCTTATTCAAATCGATGAAGTCGTTTCTGAGATTAGTGTGAACAAACGCACAGGCAAATAGACAAAAACTCTAAAAATTGTTTTTTTCTCATTGGTACATATTAGCACAAAGTGTACTATATTTTTATATTGTCATGTTTACATTGTATTACTTTTGAAAAATTATTTAATGTACAGACACGACTAGTTGACGGTTTTATTATATGTATAGATATCGTCCATCGGTCGTGTTTGAAAAGTATAACTTTAAGAACTTCAATACTTTCAAGATTTGGTTTACAACTTTTTTTTTAATTAACGGTTTCTTTATATGATTTTATTAGGAATTGAATTGAAAAATATTGAACAATAACAATTTTTCTTCCTTACAATAGCTGCTGTATAAAAAAATTTTTCTAATAACGTGGTAAGCAAGGTATAAATTTTTGAATCGTATATAGTATTGTGTATTTATATATTTTCAATAAAACATGTGATTTGTGAGATTGTAGAAATCACTGAAAGACATAATTAAATAAGTAGGGACAAAATAATTCGCTTTAGAAGGAAACTTTTAATTAAGACAAAAGAATCGTAAAAAGAATAAATCAGATAAGGTCTTATGTTGAAGGTGAAGAAATAAATGTGTTTATCACACGCGTGTATGTATTTTAAAATCCATGTAGTCCACATAGATTGATGTCAAAAAGCATTCCGAAAAATTAAGAAGGAATGAAAAAGCTCCGAGCTATTTACGAGTACTTTCATTATTAATTAAGCATTAATTTTGCTTTTACCAAAAATGATTTCATAACAACTTTTAATCAAAACCTAGACTTAAAGTGGGTTTACATTTACCATTCATTTAACTCATTGGACAGGTGAATACAAGGAAGTTTAGTAAATCAGCGATATAAAATTATGCAATTTACTATCAACTTTGCAATATAAAGGGGAGATTGTGGAGGCCGACGAAATGACTGTCAAATTACTTCATAACTCTTAAATGTTATTGCGATCAAGTGTGGATTGCAAGCGAAAGTAAAACTTAAATTTGCGTGAAATGAAGTTAATTATTATTGTGAAAAAAAAAAGGATGCTCTGTTCATAAGTAAGAACATAATGTTACAAAAATATATTTTTTTTGCATCTTATGTCACTAAGTGATTCAGAGGAATCACATGTTCAGAGGATAAAAAAAATACGGATTTCGATAGTAAAATAAGAACTTTAATTATGTTTTTCATTAACAATAATATTCTTTATTATTCGACCTCTATGGCTTACTTATGAATTAAGGATGTTTATCAATAAATCCTTTATGCTTTTATCTAATGTTTGACAAATAGGTACACTATTTGTTTTGCGATTCTGTAATAATTTCGTGTTCTTTAAGAAATTTGTGCTTATTGTCCATTGATGGAAACGACTATATGTTTGAGAATATATTTTTGTATTCACAAATGTTTGTTTGGTCGTAAAAAATGCATGTTCCTTAAGATATGTCCGCATCCTATATGTAATTCACTTTCTTGTTGAAATTTAAAAGAGTCAAATTAATAAATACGAAACAAAGATAACATTATGACAACACTTTTTAAGATTTGTGGTATTATGTAGACCGAATTTGTTAGTGAAAATTGTACATGTAATTATTGAAGTACACATTAAAACTAAAATTAAATTATTCATAGTGAAAACAATTCGCAAGGTAGCCCACGATAGTGGTCTATTTATATTCAGAGTGTGTTTAGTGGGGTACGAGTAGACTCTCTACCGCCGCCGTGAGGCCAAGAGAAAATGAAAACGTAACTACGTGATGAATACAAGAAAGTTTTAACAGGAATTTCTAGATTAAAACGATTAAAGCGCTTATAAATCACATCAAGAGACTAAATATTATATTTTTGATAAATTTAATGTAAAGTTTCGGTGATAGACGATCTGAAAATCAGAACTGCCCAAAATATTGATTTATATAAATTGTTATACAATAATATATATATAAAAATTATTACCATTGAATATTGATTCAATATTGATTTTTAGTTAAAATGATCTTTTGTAGTTAGTTCTTTGATCGAATTTGACTCTATTTCTTAACATGTAGATATCGATAGATTTAGTGTAAGGTAGAAGAGATTCCAAGGCGAATGATTGTTAATTATTTAAACGGTTTTGTCAAAAAAAAAGCGACTTTTTTTTGTTTCTAATTGTCACACTTAAGTAGGGTAGTGTATTGACACTTTATAAAATTATATATTGATAAGTACTCATATCAATGTTTATACCGAATAGAATACCGCAAAAAGTAGAACGTTGCGGTATTTTAATATCACTCATGTTCCCGGTCTATCAAAACAGTTTGCCAATATCCACCGTTTCGCAATCATACATCGCAATCGGATATATATCACGACAAGTACTAAGATAAATCATATCGGAATAGAGGATAAATATGCGTACAGGCATAAAGCTTACGTGGCCCGTAAGCGAGCGTGCGTTAAGGTTCTCGCAATTCGTCCGGTCTCTAATCGATGAGATCCGCCGTCCGACCGCGCCGGGGCCGACGTGACCATTTTAACGGTGCGACGGGGTGAGTCGCTCGATGTGCGTGGGCGCCCGCGCAAAAATTACGACCTTTCGTAATTGAACCTCCGAGCGGATTATATTAATCTAACGATAGTCTCGCTGAATGTATTGGATTGTTCGTCGGAAGCCGTGGTTCGGTTTCCGGCGAGAAATATTATATATTAGCTAATCGGAAAAAAGGTGTTATTTTTTTTTTCACTTAGCCAATAAATACTGCTAGGAAAAGTAATTACTACTATATAAGATACTATTTGACTTCTATACAGATATGGTAATGAAGGCTGTTCATTACAAATTGGTCTGTCAACATAATTGATTTTCTTCGATTATAATGCTCAAAATAAGCAATTTTATAGCTGTCTTATTAAAACTCTTTAAAAGATTTTTTGAGACATCGCACGTTCTGGAAAGAAGAGTATATGTGGTAGGAAATATTTAAGTATTCTCTTTATTGATAAGTTATAAAGGTTATAACTTATAAAGTTAAAACTATACTACAAAAAAGCATCTTTGAATAAGGTTAATGAATAATATCCCATCGGCGAATTCGGACAGTTCCTGGTACAATTCGTGTCGCTTGCTTCTACTATCAAAAAAATTGCGTGGTCATGAAAAACTATCTTGATTTTGTGTATTTATCGTATATATGGATAATTTCACATCAAGATGTAACATTACTAAAGTATGATTGATTCATAAAAGGGAATAAGATATTAAGATATTAGAAAAACTGCAATATATATATATATATATGTATTAAAGGTACGTGTCATCTTTGGCATGCGACTGGAGTTTACTGCTTATAAATGTATGGAATATTTTCTTAAGGAGTAATTTCCAAATTATAAATTGATGAAATATATTGTTAAGGATAACAGAGATCGAAATACATGAAATAAACAACACGAACACATACTGTAGGCAAAAGAAGATTAGTATACATTGTTCTTGCATTAATGAAAGCATGCATATACTTTTATCATATGTATTTTTATTGATTTGGTAAAATATATTATATAAGTCATATTACATAATACAATTTTTGAAATTCTGTAACTCCAGATTAAACGATTGTTAAAAAAATGACGATAATGAATGAAAAATATACCACATACGGTGAATATCGAAGTCTTACATTATCTGAGTTAAAAATAAAACATACAAAAATCAGCAATAACGGAAAACTATACGCGTTCAGAATAAGGTGTGCGGACATGTTGCGCAGAGACATAACGTAACAAAATGTGTGCATTATTAGTCAACACTCTTGAGGAGTGTATTCCAAAATATAAATCGAAAATGGTCAGTGATAATTATTTCATCTCCGCTTTTGCAATCGACTATTGTATCATTGAGGGCTGACCGAGTATAATATATAACAGTGCAGATAAATAATGAATTTTTATCATACTAACTTACACTAGCAAAAAATGTAAGCGTCTACCGACACATACGGTATAACGGAAACTCCATAAAAATGTCGCCTTTAGGTATAAACATGTCACGCAAATCAATACTGTAATTAATTTTACAATAAGCTGTAGTATTGATTGTAATTTTGTTGTGTCTACATCGCAAGTCGCGTAAGCAAGATTCGGTTCCTGCTAATTTTTATGGGAAGTGTAAATTCGACCTAATGATATTTATGATCGGCGACTATTGTCTATATGACTTAAAATGTTCGGCCGATTAGGGAATAGAAAAAAAAACCAAAGCGGAAAAATACAGAAAATCAACTATGTTGAGAAAGCTCTCTTTGATATATGTCGTTCAGCCGCTAATTAGAACGAAATTGCATGAAAGAATTGTAATACATATTTTCTCATTCTCCCGAAATGGCCCGACCGTAGGCTTATTAAGACGGACATCCAGTGTGAGCAATCAAACTGTAAATGGTTTAACGAGTCCGATACAAGTCGTTTAATTAAGCGAATGCAATGCAATTGTTCATTATTATGTCGAGGACATAAGGAAATTTTAATGATGAATCGTCTCGAATAATGGATGTCTGATAGGTAGGCTTTTATTTATTAAATACGATGCGTCAATATTGATACGACGGAAGCTGTTTCATTTTGGGGTACCATACATTTGTGAAAAAAGGAACTATTTTGGACACATATTAAATTAAGAAATTTTGATTAAAAGAGTTACATCAAGTGGCGTATCAATGAATGAAAGTGGTTGGTAATGATAAATATAAATGTATACTTTTTACAAATTTAAAAACTCTTATCTTCTTTAAAAATATGTTAATGACGATAAGAATACATAAATCGAGCGTTTTCTTCTTTTATCTCCGAAACAGCTTAGCTTAAAATTAAAAAATATATACGGAATATAGAGTTTTTCTATTAATTTATATCTTAAATAAAAATCGTAAGTCTTTAAGTTATTGCGGAAACGAAAAATATTTATTTTGGTTTTTAAATACTACAAGAAATTGTGGGTGAATTTTAAAATCGGGAATACAGTTTTTTCAATATTAGTAACGAAAAGTAGGGAATATAATCAAAGAACTCCATCTAATATTCTAGGAAAGATATTAATTCATTTAAAATTATATATAAAATAGTGAAGCATATATTTTAGAAAAAAAAATAATAATAAATAATAAATTTCGAGAGAAAGACAGATAGAGAGAGAGAGAGAAAGTCGCATAGAGGTCCGAAACGCTTTTTCGTTATGTTACGATTTCCACTAGTCAAATCCTACCGCAAGCCGCGTTAAGACGCTTCGTACCAACATAATGAATAATGAGTTAGTTATACGTGTAATACAAAAAAGTTCCTTACAGTATATCTCCAAGTGTTCGACTACAATTAGTCTTTTATTACTTAGCAAAATTGAAAGAGCATTAACAATTTAATTCAAATTATCTTAACTCATGTGAACTAAACTGTCAAGGGTTTCCATATATTACGAAACCGTATACAATATTATGCATGCAACATTTAATGAATTTCAAACAGTCCGATATCAATTATACTAGCATGCACGATACGGTTGCAGTTTGTAACCGTTCGCCCAGTCGGCGGCTCTATTTAGTATAACTATTCCGTATCGAAAGAAAAAAAAAAGGGGGAACCATTCGACACGCCGCGAGCACAAGAGATCGAAAGTGGGCGCGCGCTAATTGCACGCCGCGAATTACTCGCAGAGCGGGGAGAAGTCTCCAGCGGCTGCCGTAAAAGGCTCTGCGGCGGCTCCGCTTGAGCGATACTCGATCGAACGCTAAGCTCATAATCCGTATTTTTTCTTCCTTTCAAAGATATATCACTCATAGGCGATTTCTTTCAGTTAAAGATGTATTTGTAATAAATCATGAATAGTATTAAATTTTCAATGACAGCGGTCGATGGTTGATAGAAGATCGACGTTATTGATAGAAGACGGAGAAGCCGTGGGATATTAATAGGTTATTTAATTTTATAATTAGTAGTTCGACCACCGTGCTTTGTTAGCGTTTTTCGAATTCGCCGTGTAAATATATGTGATAAATTCCCAAGGGATGTGCTAATATTCGTTTCCAGCAATAAATAAGAATACATATTATAATGCTAGGTAATTGGAGAAATCACGTGTTTTTTTATTTATGTAGCGCTACCTATAGTTAATGTCATTTAAACCAGTTTGTTGCTGAGAAGCAATATCACAACAACGTTTAGAATTTCGATTCATATAATTTTTAAATTTTTCTAGATATTTGTATAGGTAAAGTTGAAAACGAAAATTTTATCGAAGATCAAATTTACGTACAAATCGTTACGATCGCTTCCGAAATATTAATGTATAAGTTTATATACATATATACAAAAATTGCTTACTTCAAGTTAAGAGATATATATGTATATGTTATTTAATTTAATAACAACTTAGGCATGAGCATTCGTACAATAGTAACAGATCGTAAACACATTTCGGTCAGGCTCGAAGCGCTCAAATTTTAATTACACATCATGACTCTCTTATTGAGACTTCAATATTGACTTATGACAACGAACTTGAAAGTTCAATAAAAACATTTATACAAGGCAGCGTTATCGCTCTATCAGCGATGAGTGTTGGATAACTTTGATTTATTACTTCAATGTTTGAACAATTCGAGCTTATCAAAACATAAAAACGACTTTATCTGCCTATAAAATTTATTGGTATAAAATTTTAATAACACATTTGTTACGAATGAACGCGGTCATTGATTTTATTTGTGATGTCTTTGTTTCTGTTTTTGTTCTACGGATTTTTATACGTTTTAAGCGATTGAGATAATTTAAGTGTTATCGTAAATTACAGATCATCTGAACATTTTTATTTGGTCAACAAGAGTAGGAGAATATGTCAATTAATAAATATATCTCAATAGTTAACAAATACAGAATTGATTAATAAAAATAGCATACTATCAATATTAAAATTGATTGCATTACATTCACATAATTTCTTTATACTTCTGTTTACTTGTTATGATTTGTAGTTTAGTTATGAATAAAGATTTATTTTAACATGAAATAAAACTCATAAAATAGGTGACCGACATAAAAAAATCGATATTACTTGTATAGAATATCTCTATACAAAATACATCTCACATACCAAAAACAATAAAAAAAAATTAATGATGTTAAGAGTGTTATTTTATCACTGAGAAATAGAATCCACATCACAACGTTTTACCATTTCACGTATAAATAGACTATAGATGTAAAAATTGACACCATAGAACGAAGTGTTAGGAAAATTTTCCGAAAATAGATTTAAATTTGTGAATAATTTATAAGATTATTTTAATAATTTATAAGTCAGTCACTTTTTCTGTGACTACGTCTCGTCGAATTGCAAAATACACTAGGAATGATATTCGTACTTGCCATTTTAGTTGTAAATTTTACTGTAATAAAAAATGTTCTTGAATTTTCATTTTCTTTTAGTAAGAAACTAGAAGATCTAAAATTACTCAAGACTTAAAATTATATTTTGGACGGTACAGTAACTATTGGGAGTTAAATTTACCGGAAAGGAAATACCTTAACTCCGATATCATAGAGTTAAACTTCCGTCTCTATAAATCAGTACGGACAAACAAAAAGTAGTCCACTCCCTTAAAATCTTATTAAAATGATTTTTCGGTTTTACCGAATAAAATTTAACAGATAAACAGACCAACAGAGTAATATTATTAAGGACATAAAATAAATTTATGACGTAAAATGAAAGGCAGAACCCAGCTATTAGCATTGAGTACAATATAAGCGAGCGGAGACGTTAAACTATAATAAACGTAAATGGAACACTAAAAATGTTTTATTTCACAAAATAAAGACGATCCTTGACATTATTCAACGAACTCAATTTCATACAGTTTTTATTGTGGACTATAAAAAGTCGACACTCGCCGGTCATCCGCAGCCGATGCGAGTCCGGTATTTACACAGAATAAGTATTACCTCATAAGAAAATATTACAACGGTCGATGCGGGCCGTGTGCGCAGGCGCCGGCAACATTTTAACGGTGCCACAGACCCGAGAGTGTCACGTCGCCACGTCGGCCGTGGAAAGTGATTCTTAAAACAGCGCTGTGCGTAAAACTGGAGCTTTATATTTCGCGTCGGACATAATTCGGAACTTTTTATTGTTCCGTTAAAAATGGTGTCGATGGCTTTCAGGTCGCGATATACAACTGTCGTGAGATCGAGTAACTCTTTTAGTCTTATTGGCGCCCCGTAAAAAAAACCGCGGTGATAAAAAAAAATTGAACAGTCGTTCAGTTATCAAATTATTTCATAGAATTACGTCATGACTGAAGAAATTAATACTATTTATATGCGTTAATTCATCACAGTGTGATTGCAGCAAAGAACAAAAAAAATAGTCCTTTAATTTTTATTCCTATGTTACGAGCAAACTACATACACCCATAAAATTATAGTAATCACTTTTGAAGACCAAAAACAAATAGGTGTGAAATTCATTTTTTTTTAATAAAGATGAACATTGATTTTCTTTTGCAAGCATTGTCCACAAAAAAGACATTGCGTATGTGGTGGATGTGTATTAGTAGAACGTGCACGTGAGAATCGCCGAATAGGTGTTGCCGTTTGAATATGTAAAAATAATAAGACATAAACTACTACCTGTTTTTTTGTTTGTTTGTTTGTGTGTTTGTATGTATGTTTTTTCGTAGTACAACAATAGTTAAACGGATTTTATTGAACTTTTGTGTACAGCATACCATTTTGTAATATATAAGCTACTGTTTGTTAGTCTTTTCGTCTGTCTGTATGTCTACTTACAACTCGACAATAACAACCGATATTCATGAAATTTAAAATACTGATAGAATTCACTGTCACGTGAAATATCAGTTACTGTTCATTTTTTGTATGTTTATTTGTATAACTTTAAACTATAAGATGTAGAAGTCATTAATTTTATGTCGTTTTGTCGGCCATGCTTAGTTCGCTTTGCTTAAGAGAAGTGATGCCAGAGAGGACGATAAGGATTCACAGGGAGAAGAGGACAGGAAATTATGGTGTGAGAGGGTGAGGCAGAGTGGAAGCGAAAAAAGGAGTGTCAGCAATCCGATCGTAATTGTGTGAACATTACTAATATTTTAAAAATAATAGGATGCGATAGGTTTTTTTATACTACGTCTTTGGCCAACACTGTATTCTATTACACACACACACACACACACACACGCACATATATATGTATACATATAAAAATGAATATTTGTTTGTATACACTTTTAGTGGATACGGTTTATGTGCTATCCTCTTTGTGGCAACTCCTCACCAGATGGCGCTGCGGTATATAAACTTTTATGCCGTTCGATCGATCACCATGAAAATTGATATGATATAATAGTTGGATACGGAGAATGTGTTTGCGGGATTCATATATGTAAGGTAAAATATTTTTTGTCTTATAAACAATATAAGACAAAAACTGAACTCTGATCGAAATTGAGAATGAAAGAAATTGATATCGAGAACAGAACCAAGATGAGAGTCGAGAACGGAATAGCGATCGGGATCTTCATTTCATCATGGGGTGATGTGAAAGACGAAGATACTCATCTTAAGCTAATGCGGGCGAAGCCGCGTGTAAAAACTAATGATATCATAGATGTGATACTTTGTAACGATGTTCGGTTGCCTGTAATTCTTATACTTCAATTAGGTGTAAAGTGCTGGACGGATTTAGTCGAGATTAAGCACACAGACAAAGTATTTTTTGTATTATACATATGGTATCGTATACCTCCCTGTAATGCGTACCTGTTCTTGCAAGAAAACAGAATCTACATCGACATAGCGCGATTGAACATGATGAATGGGGAACAAGACCGAATCGCAACTGATTTTAAGACCTAAATTTAAAATTGGAAACAGGTTTGGAATTGGTATTAATGAGCAAGATCACTTGATATAGAAAATGAGGAATTAAATGTATGTCCACATCGGCGGAGCTGCGAACAAAAGCTAGCATGTCCATATTATTAAAATATATGTAAAATATATGTAATATTATGTAAAACAATTGGCTAACAACGATTGAATGTATTAAAATAACTTAAAAGATACATTACTGAATTATTTTGACTTTAAAAAATTTTCGTTAAAAAAAATCAGTGTTTACTTTTTCCTTTTTGGTATCAGTAAAATAAATCAGTGACCGTCACGTACTCGTTTATCTATATCTCATAATGCAAAGGGTAAAGCTCAGCCCGGACGGCGATACGAATAGCCCCTAAACGTTGCCGAAGTACCGTTCCTAGAACAAGTGTCTTCACTTAGCGATCGAACATTCGAGATTTATCTCCGCCGGGGGCACTGGTGCCGGCCGTTTCATCGAGGGCTATATAAGTAATGTGTAACAAGTGGCCGGGGACGGGAAACGATGTATCGATACATCGGGAAAGGGGGCCGGTGAAAGTACCTAGTACGGTTTCGATGTCCGCTGTCCACCGGCTCTCCTATTTCGTATTGTCGGTCTTAGAGTCTTGTTCGCCGCATCGATTGGGAGCAGTGAAGTGAACGTTAAGTAAAAGCCGCTTAATTGGATCGTTCTATTGTTCGGAATAAAATTATTTTGTATTTACATTCTTGCGTTAACCAGTGCCTTAACGAACAAAGATTTGATTGAAATTAAAGCGCATCGAAAGACTCAAATCGGTGCGGTTTTTTTTTGACATTTTTTACAAAGGTGTAGTTTGTGTATGACAAAAGTCAAGTTTTAGTTATTTTTATCCCCCCTTCCATTTATTTGCGAAAATAAACAAATGTATTATTCCCCCTCCATGTACATGTAAGTATTGGGTATACTTTTTACGAAATATGTTCAAGTTTCTTTATTGTTATTCATGATTAAATACCCATCGCAATTATTAAATTTACGACAATGAAATAAGTATTTTATAAACGATATAGGAATTCAATAAACATTTAATACTCATTCAAGCAAACCGTTCAAACCATTCGAATATTATATTATCGACATATAAACTATGTGTATTTATTTCGTCCTATATAAAAATTTGGTAAATTGAAACTAATTGTTCTCAATTGATAGCAAAGAAAAATTAATTTAGAATATATCAAATCCAATGGCCTCAGACCGGACAAAATTAAACCAGTAAATAGCGTTTGCAGTACTTCTTCTACTTCGGAACTTTCTTACTTAACCATAATTAACGCCGCTTGAGAGCGAGTTAGCAATAATAAATTGTTTCGAAAGATCCCTAAGCATCGTTTCTGTTTTCGAGCATAGACAAGTAGGATTATCGTTGCTTTTGAAATAACTTGAAATCAAAATCTACTGAGTTTTGCAAAAAAAACACGCAAAATTAAATACATAGATACTGCTGACGTAACAGCCATTTAGAATTCCACCTTCCGTGTCATCAAAAATAGGCAAAACAAAGACCCTTCATTCCTTGTTAGTGTATATGTTTTACTTGAACGCACCCAAAAAAGGTTGCGTTGAATCTGATCTATCATTAATTAGTTAAGTTCGCTGAAGCAGTAAAAGTTTAATGAAACAAATCTATAGATGGAATGTTAGTCTCCCGAATTTATCAAACACATGCATTAAAAAAAACTTAGCAAATAAGTGATTCTTCTAAGATACTTTACAAATTATTTGTTAACGGGGTTTGATTAACCAAGACACTAACAATCGAGGTTACGGATTTAAAAAATTAAGCTGTTATTCGCGATACGTTTGTTTGGTAAAAATAATATTTGTTTACTCAATTTATTTAATTCGTAATATAATCGTGATTATACCGTTCACTAGCATCTAAAAAATATGTAAACAGTTTGCAGTTATATTTTAAAGAGCTTTGTAAATATTACGATTATTAGTATGATCTAATGATTCTCTTCTCTTTATTTGTTAAAATTATTCCTAAATTAGTATTTCACTGTTAATTTTTTATTGTTGATTCTTAATATACGTGATTTATTATGGAATCTCATATAAATATTCAATTGTATTCAATCGCCTACTGATCGACTTAGTAATATAGCGAATTTTGTGTAATTAAAGAAAATGCGCGTACGTATAACCTTTACGCGCGATTGAATTAATCGTTTTTTATTTAGCTCTGTGATAGATGTTAAGATTAAATTAAAAATCATTGGTCATTCTAGGCTAAATAGTAGAGATGGGCATTGGGATCATGAATGAAAGAGAAATACCTCCAAATAAAAAAATAAGGGACTCATTCGATGCCCATCTAGGCGGAGCCGCGGATATATTTAGTTATTAAAAAAATAATTATTAATCAACATATTAGAGGTATATTATAAAGTTGTTGTTTTCGAGTAAATAAATGCCGCGTGAACGGAATATAGGTTTTATTGAATTTTGCTTCCCTTTGAAGAAAATAACTACCGGGTACTCGCGAGTCGTGCCTACAGAAGTTTTACTTCAAAATGACTTAATTCGACTGGATGCCCTATGAACTCTTATACCGAGATCGGAACTGAAAGTGGAAATAAAAGTTACCACGCCTCACGTACTGGAATAAATACATAACACGTATCGTCCAGCACGACGATAATGTTCAATAACATTCGAACAGCATAAACACACGTGCTGCGTCATCGTTCGCGTCGATGTTTCGAAACGTGTTTTCGGCCGGCCTTCGAAAAATAACAATAATGATAACGCAAAACAAAAAGAAATGATTTACAACTTCATTTTAACGCGATTCGGACGCGAGATACGTCGGAGTACGCGCACCTCCGAGCGCGAGCGGCCCGCGACGCACAATGGGAGTGATGTATGGCCCGGCCGCGAACTCGTGGCGCTTTCCTTTGTGTTTCATTTTTGCCGAATTCGTCGAAAAGCTGTTAATGGGCCGTTCGTTATGTGCGCCGGTATTTAAAGGGTCGGTCATTTTGGTGCGCATCAAAGGATAAATAAATTCGGGCGCAAACACGGCGCGTCGCTCACAACAGGGTTGTTAATGATTCATTTACGTTTCTTAATTAAGGATCTTCCGATTGAAAAGGAGTGAAGTGTATACGTGGTAACATTTTTTAAGCTATTGCATAGCTTCTATCGCGCGCCTTGAGCGTGGAGACCGAATCCAGAAATTCCGTAACGAAAATAACCTAACATCCCCCACTCCGACCGGCACAGCGGTGATACTTTTTACTTTTGCCATCTATCGATGAATAGCAAAACTTTTAATGCCTTTTTTGAAATATCACGCTTGTCTCTTTAGTTCAGCAACTCGCCTCTAGGTGGCATTGGTTGTATTGTCGTTACTGCGCATGCATAATCCCCCTCTTCACCCCGCAAACTGGTGACTCATGCCTGCTTAGAGTTTCGGCGTTAGGGCACCTCCTCAAAAAAAATACTGCATAAATAAAATAAATAAATAATTATAACTGCATTAGTTGATAAAAAATACTATGCAATAGCTTTACCGCGGCAGTCCCCGAGTGCCACACGTGTTTTTTTTTCAATAATTTTGATAATTATGAACTTGTCAACGTTCTGAATTGACTTTAGAAAAGAGAGGATATTAAGAAGAAAACATAAAATATTATTGATATTTTATATTGTACAAAAAATGATGTTCAAAAATTATTGTTGGTTTTATTTTTTTTTTAATATTTTTTAAATGTCACTCATTGTTTATAGCTGGTGTGCTTCTATATTGCACCAAGCAATGCAATATTTTTATTACCAGTCATTCATTATAATGAATGACTCGGAGACATAAACCTACTCGTATACATGTAGCTTAAATTATATTTAAGCTATATGTCTACGAGTGGGTTTATGGTTATAACATGAAATTCGAATATAATTTAAATTAAAATATGGGATGCTTATTTATGATTTTGAGTATTTGTTTTTATTATTTCAAATGAGTAGTTGCTATTATAAAATAAGTTTCTTTTTTGTATACGTACTAACGATAGAAATTTAGGGTTGTTATATTATTAAAAAAAACAGTTTTAGTCCATTACAATGATAAATAATTATTTCAACTATATAGATAGTTAAATATACAGGCTTTTACGTTAAATTAAATACAAATCGGAACCTCGACAATTTCGTTATGAGACACCATAAAAATTTGTTTTATAATATGCTTTACAGTCTATATACAACTTACGTACGTATATACATACAGTAATTTGGATGAAATTGTTTAAGGAAAGTTTGTACAATATTATCCCACACACAATTAAGATACATTGTAAATAATTACAAGAAATATGGATCGTCAATGTAGACGACTGTCAAGGTTGTGCAGAATATCGCTTCGCTATCCATATTTAATTGGCTTGATTTCGCTCAGGGCTGCCAAAAGATATTTACATGAGCAATAAAAATAGTATGCCCTTATTGTCCTTAACACCTAGTAATCTGTAATTGAAGTTAATTATTTAGTCGAGTGGCGTATCTGATTATAATCTCAAAGAATTTTCGTAAAGGGCGAATGACTATGGCTGGCGTATGGTTGCCGATTCGTGGATATTTAAAATCTACTTTGTTAACAATTTCTTTTTAAATATGCTTCAAAGTTCATGTAACTAAAGAAGGAAAATGCTACTTCATTATAGTTTCAGTCTTAAATATTTTAGTTTTGATATATGAATAAAACTATGACATTTGAGTATAATTTTAATACTAATGGTTAATGATTTACTGATGAGCTCATATCACGATTTGTGATTGTCGTATAACAAGTTGCAAGTCAGATATATTAGATATATACGCTTAAACTGTAATGTGTATATAACTTGTCATGAGTAATACAATGGGATTTATAATATATGTAGATAGTGTGTGTTCTATTTATTAAAACCTTGTATTTGTCAACAGATAAATATTTTTAAAAATAGTTATGTATTGTTGTTTTAAAACAAAGAATTATTACAAAATGTCTGGTAATGTTTAGACTTTCTCAACCTTTGACATATTGTTATTTTTTATTATATCGATTATATATTATTTTTCGTTTCTTTTTTTACGATTAAAACATATCGTTTATTCAACACAACACAATTGTGTTGAATAAACGAAATGTTTTAAAACATTAGCAAATTAATAGCACTACTTAGCACAATCAATAAGTACAATACATCTCGCACCTTGGGGGTTTCAACCAAAAATACTTTTATATATTTTTTTTATAAATAAAAAAGAAGTTCTTAACTTTCCGATATTTAAAAAATCAATAATCGAAGTGGTAAACGAAAAAAATGTCCTCCTATGCATCAGTTTACATTACAGCCGATACTCAACTACAATTATTCTCAGTTTATAATCGCAAAGAAATATATTTGCTTAACAAAGTGATTGAAAAATATGATTAATCTTTCTTTTTAAAAAGAATATTATATAGTGAATTAAATATGTGAGCGTATGTGTACTTTGAAATTTAAATTTTAAAAAATGTTTCATTACTGTACATGAAATTGTAAATTCTAAATGAAAAAAATTAAATACTATTTGTGGCTCGCATTCTCCGGTTTCTTGGCTTTTCCAATGCGTCAAAATTTTACAACTATTTTCTGGTGTCAAAAATAAAAACAAGTTTGTCTTATAAAAATATGCGCAAGAAAATTGGTAATTAAGGAAGACGTGATGTATGTCAACATCGAAATTGAACGTTTCATCCTTGAATTACGGGCATGACAACCCTAAATGAAAGAAATTGAGTCGTTTGCGTTGCTCACCATTCGTATGTCTACGTAAAATGATTGATTACGACAAAATACAATAATCACGGAACGAATTATTGGTTACGACATTATGTTTTTGGTTTTTTTTTCTTGTTTTAGGGTTCCTATGATCAAAATTAAGGACTTTTTATAATCCTTAATGTCCGGTCCATTCAACTGCAGAGTAAAAATTTCTATAAAGGTCTTGTTTGCGAATGCAATTTAAGAGAACAGTAGAAAGGAGATCTCTTGTTTTGAAAGAAATATAAAAAAAAAGAGAATGCGTTTTTCATCGAATGAATAATAGCATTATTTTATGAATTTGTACAAGCCTTGGATACGCAGGGCATTGTTCTCTTTTAAAAAGAATATATTCGACCACGAAATTCTCACGCTGGCTCGACGAATGTGCGGAACTTAACATGTCGCAAAAAATTGTGATGAACTACTTCCAACATGTAGATTTTATAAGAATATTTTCCTTTACCACTGACACAGATAATTAGCGTTACCATAGATCTAAGTCTAGATCTCAACATGTGTCTTTTGTGCTGAAAAGAGGTATCTTAACAACTAAACCAAATAAATATGCGTGAAAAGGTTAAATTTATGTAGCTTTTGATCAGCATTAAAAAAGGCGTTATATCGTAAATATCCTTAATTAGTGGTTTTTATGTCAAAGCTTTCATATATGTATACTTGCGCTTTGATATTCAACGTTTAATAATAAAAAAAAATAACAACAATTTAAATAATGTTATGGATTAAATATTTAATTGCATTGTTTAAAATTTTTATGCTATCTAATTGTCTTCTTCCTTTTCTAGCTACAGAATTTTTGTAGCTACAGAACACTGAATTTCACAACACACACTTGACCACATTTTAAAAATGCATTCGAATCGCATTTTTATGTATACGGCAATACGGCAATGCAAAAACGAATTACTTTTGAATTAATGCCAAGGTGAAGACGCTTCGATAATGCCGTTATCGGACACGAAACGTGAAACAACAGTCGTTGGCCGCCATTCGTATGGTTTTTTGCTGCCGCAGATATTGGATATTACGATATCACAATTACGATGTACAATATTTTTCATTCATAATTCTCTTTCGCTATTACTTGTGATGTGTTTTTACAAACTATAATCACACATAAGGGCTGGTGTTCAGTAAACGGGGTCGTATATTTTTAAATAAAACGAGAAATTGCATCGGAACACTTAACGTCGATTGTTAGTTAAACAACGATAGCGACGGGTCGCACCAAAAGTAAAAACGTAAACGTAATCCTTAAGATTTGACGGTTGATTTGCGGGAAATCTGTAAGGGACTGCATTTACGAATGAAGTTTTTACTTGTGGTACACCCCACCGTGAATCTGTTAATAAAACTTATTATGAACGATGCGGTTCTTAGTTCGTAATGCGATTCGTATTGAATTACTTGTAAACGAAACACAGTACTAGGACTATGAGAGTCTCTTCAGCAATAATTTTGACGTCACCAATTAATAAGGTCTTCTGTGTAATTCGATACTTATTTAAGTATGTTAATTTAAAAGCGTGTAATATAAACGTCATATACGGATTATTACAAATCATTTGCATGGCGATGCTACAATAATTATAAATATTTGCCTTTGTACCGTTAAAATAAACGTCTTGTGATTGCTATAATTGTATGAGTAATCCATTATAGGATGCTTAAATGTCATTTGGTTATTGTTATACATAATTATTAAAAATCAGTTTACAGAACCCACAGTTAGGGCGTGCCCCGCTTCCCTTGCGAAGAGATGGTGTGGGCCTTATACCTATGACGCGTGTTGAATTTCTATTTACGACTCGTGTAAGGTAAGTTATAAAGTAGGACTGTTGCTAAATACTTTCTACTATTAATAGACTAAATTTATGCTTAACAATAGAGTAGTAAATGATTAGGACTAGTAATGATGGCATTAAAATAGATCAGGGCGGGCAATTGTATATTAGCCACCTTGATCTATTTTACTGACATAAATGACGTTGTGTATTTGGACAACTATTGTAAATCTGAAATTACGTTGTGTAGATTCGACAATCGTCATCGAATCGTTATTGTACGAAATTTTATGTCAATTTAATTTGCACTAGATTTGTTACTTTTGACCGATTTCGTATTATTCAATATTTAATTAATTGTGTTAGAAAAACATACTTATACTAGTAATGCAATTTTAACAAAATCTAACGTAAAAATATAATATAGCGTACTTTATAAAATTATTTATCTCCAAAGTGTATTCAGTATTTTATACAATTTTAGACATAACATATTTTACCATACAAAAGATATCAACGCGTTTTGTTGAAAGTCCATTTATTAAGTTATATCAGTGTACGGCTTAGGTATGAAATAAAACCAAAGCGATAATTATATTTCTTGTGCAATAATATTCGATTACACTAATCGATGTTCTTTTATTAATAATTAATTTTCAAATTAAATTCATAAATAAATCTTACAAGCACATGTTCAGTTTGCTGTTAAACACGGTTTTATTAATTTTGAATCAGTAGAGCTTTCTACCGATCATTTATTACATCAAAAAAAAAAACTGAAAAATTATCATATTTTTCATTAAATACGAATACAGATTGACACTTGTGCGTGTGAAATCATTTCTAATATATTTTTTTCTTTTTTTAATGATGCAGTGACAAATATTCTACACATTTTTATTTTGAAATAGATAACTATTTTCATTAAAATTGACCTGTAGCATCACATAGCGCAGCGGCTGCAGCTAAACAGCTTTTGCCGGTAATAGAGATACGGTGTGAGCCCCGGGCCGAGGATGTGCCGTGATTTACGAGCGAAACCGGGCCCATTGTTACTCGGACAATGTTGACTTTTTGGTGCGTCGTCGTACCCGAATCCGGTTCGTGTCTTCTGTGCGAGCTAATTGATTGTTCAGATGCGAGTGTCAGTTACGGATTTCTTTTATTATAATCGAGAAAGGATGATATTACGAGGTTATTCATCATAATAATAGAATAAAACAATTGGAATTTTATATTTGTTTCCGTTACGATCAGACATTTTAGGACATTTACAGTCGTGATGATGATTTCCGATGAATAAATAATACGCTTTGAAGTTTCGCTTTTAAAAATGGCAATTATTCCGACTATGTCGGTATATATAAATGGGAGCAATTCGGCTGTAGTAGGTGATTAATTGAAGTTTGAATGTTATCTTGTATGTTTCACATGTTTCTACAGATATGTAATTATCAGACAATATAGATAAGGTCACAGTTACTTTTGAGAAGTAAGGCTTAGAAGGGCTTGGAAGATATTTACCACGGATTTCTAAAATATCAAATACAACATAATTTAAATTTTTGAATATACTTTGAAAGATAAACAAAAGGTATACGCAATAGAGGAGGTATTTAAGTAAACTTTTGTTATACTCAATTATATCTAAGTGAAGTAAGGACAATAATTTTAAGTACTCAATTTTTACCATTTTTTCAATTAAACAATAAACCATACAGCTTCCGTATTTTAAATAGTTTTATTTACAAATAAAATCGATAATTAGGTGCGTAATGAGCGTCTAAACGCAACAGAGTGGCTCACGACTCAGTCGAAACATCATTAGGTAAGTCATTAGCGGGCGGCGCGTGCGCAGCGCACGGCTGCGGGCTGCCATTTAAATGTAGATTTGAGTGTTTTATTATGCATTATTTAAATAAATAACTATCGATTTTTATATAATGTTTCTTATTGCTACTTGTGGAATGTCAAATATGTTGTATGACACATTTATGTAGTCATTAACTTAGTCTATAATATATGTATGTATTTTCTGTAAAGCTTAATATTATGTTGCATTTTATTTACATAAATCATTCTTGTGACTCATATAGAGTACTTATGTTATCACACAAAGAAGGGTAAATAAAAAATATGCTATGTCTGAAATTATTTATTTGATAACTTAACCAAAAAAATGATTAATGAACAAGTTATGATATATTACTGTTATTTAGCATTGTATTATATCGATTTAAATTAAAATAACGTGCAATGAAAATATCTAATATTGTGTATATCAGAAAAATATCTTCCCTAAATATTCCATCGGTACTCATCTTAAAACATGGCAATAGTACCCAGCCCCTAAGGTGATCAATCCACGCGCCCATCTCGTAGAGCGTGTAATCTGAAACATATCGCGACATCTAAATTGGTAGTTGTATCGACGATTTGGTCTTGGGCGCGTGCGGACGCCCACGCCTAAAAATTCGCTATCAATCATGCGCAGGCCGTTCGTTATAGACATTCTAATGCCTCTAATATTAGCGAACATCTGACCGCTCGCGTTGCCTCATAGCTGTTTCTTTGCTTTTTAAATTAACTGTACTGTAGTTAAAATAGTCGATTAGTGTGCTGTCCTTTTATGGTAAGCAAAGCGTGAATTACGACTGTCTTAAATCGTAATGAAAATAGAATACTTGGGTATGGAAGGTTCTAGAGATTTTTTTTTTATTATTAATTAAGTTGTAGTCGGATTCTTGTGTATTTCATTCTTAACAGTGGAAACTGTTTTTTTCTTATATATTTTTCCTTTTTTTAAATGCTGGAATTAATTAAAAAAACGTATTAAAATTAAGTAAATGAATTATTAAACTTTTATACGGTCTGGATCGTAAAGTCCCGTCTGATTCGATCCAATCCGATATTATAATACACATCCAAGTCTTTCTCTGAGTGTAATTTAAAAATTTGATTATTCTATTTTTTCAATTATGTTGCACGTTTAAAAGCAATTTCTCCGAACTAAATACAACAACAGATTGGAGGAGTACATATCAATATATTCAGTTTTTATAGTTCATTCCAATTCCAGTCTAGATTAAGAGCATGTATGCTAATGCCGCCGCTAAAGCAGTTGTAACGAGACGACGGCCCGTACATCACGACAGCGGTGCTGGGAGTACGCCTACGGAACCCACGCACGAAGTGCGAACCGACCAGCCGTCGCTGCTGTCAACGTCGGTGGTGTTGCAAAACTGAATTTGCTTACTGGTGATGCATTCCATGGATCGAGCATTTCAATATATTGGGTTTCTGTTTTAACAGTAATATTAACTGATGTCGAGTTAATGGATGTTTTCAGTTTATAATAGATGTCTCTTTATGATAGGCCTTCGTCGCAATAACAAATTCACTGATATTGAAATATTTTATAGACGAAAACAGAGTAGACAAAAAAACAAAATTAAACAAAAGTAAGAAATCCATGTTGAAAATCGAAACAATTAGCATTCAAAAATTATTTAGTACCTCTCTTGCAAAATGAATAAAATAAAGTTTGAAATTTTTCATATTGAAGTTATGTCAGTCAGTCAGAAGGTCTTATTAAAGGCCTTCCTGTTTCATAGGTTATTAAACCATTCACCTAATGGTGACTTTCATAGTTTTGAAAAATACAATTGACTCTATTTAAAAAAAGATAGGGTGCTGACTGATGTTGAAGGTCTTGTACTAGACCAACTATGATAAAAAAAAACCGGCCAAGTGCGAGTCGGACTCGCGCACCGAGGGTTCCGTACAAACCTGCAAGGTTTACAAAGTTCGTTTTACCAAATTTCGAGATTCTATGTCAACGGGAAGTGGTCTTTAGGTTTTAATCCCTTGCGTAGTTGCGAGTTTCAAAATATGCGGTATCAATGGTTGTACTTTTGCGTTTTGCGTTTTGCGTTGACTTAGAATTTTTTTTTCACGGGTTAAAGGCAATTAGATCTAAGTATTTGATATGAATTTCAACTTGATAGCTCTACGCGTTCATGAGGAAAAAGTAATAAGTTTATATTTATTAAAAATATATATTTTGTAATGTAACTAAAAATTTAAGGTTTTCGAATTTTTCCTTTATGTGTGCTATAAAACGTTGCTTCATGCCAAATTTCAAGATTCTAGGTCGACTGGAAGTACCCTTTAGGTTTTGATTCCCTTGCGAGTACTTGCGAGTTTCAAAATATGCAGCTTAAATTGCTGTTTCTTTTGATTGCGTTGACATAGAAGTTTGATTTTGTTACAGCTTAAAGGTATTATAGACCTGAGTATTTGGTATGAATATCAATTTAATACCTCTACGCGTTTATGAGGAAATGGGTAGTAAGTTTAAAATTATTAAAAAAAATATATATTATGTGATGTAACTAAAAATTTATGGTTTTCGTAGTTTTTCCTTTATCTATGCTATAAGACGTTGCTTCGTACCAAATTTCAAGATTCTGAGTTCACGGGAAGCACCCTGTAGGTTTTGATTCCCTTGCAAGTGTCGAAAATTTGCGGCATAAACGGCTGTATCTTTTGATTGCGTTGGCTTAGAAGTTTGATTTTTTCACAGCTTCAAGGGACAGTAGACCTGAGTAATTGATATAAATTTCAGCTTCATACCTCCACGCGTTCCTGAGAAAAAGGGTCTTGACAGACGGACGGACGGACAGACGGACAACAAAGTGATCCTATAAGGGTTCCGTTTTTTCCTTTTGAGGTACGGAACCCTAAAAAAAGAGTGTTCACCTTGTAGATCAGCTTCAAAAGTTCTTGCATGGTATTGAACAATAATGTTCTTGCGCTTTGAAAGTTTCAACGAAACTTGTGGCATTAGATATGCTTTATAAAGCTTCAAAAGTTTTTAGATCTTAAAAAGCGACCTTTTGAAAATTCCATAATTTATTTTTAAAATACGGACATCCCTTTTCAAATGATAAGAAAAGCTTTCTGGAAACTTCGAACGTCGACATCTGACAAAATATTGATTAGAAAATCGGGGAAATCCTTTATTTCAGAAAGGTTTTAGCGGGAAGTTAGAAATAAGAATTCGTAAGTAATAAGATTTTTTTTATTATCTCTATCTATTAAAATATAGTTCAACATATGTTTTATACGATGGTTTAATACAATAAAACTGATTTTTCTTAGTGCTGTTTCTGTCTAGAAATGTAAATGCACCATTTTTTAAATAAAAAATACTTTAAATATATAAATAAAAAGAAAATAGTCATCCACGCAATTAAGCGGAACAATATCAAGAAAATAGCTATGTAAATAAATGTCTCAGAATATATAATGTTAATGAGCAGACCGCTAATGTCACTTAACATTATTTCTGCTACATCAATTAATTTACTTTGTAATTAAGCATTATATTTTTATTTTAAGTCGGTATCTTATCAACGAATAATTTAAAGTAATTCTAAAGGAAGAACACACCTTCGACTTTTAAATACGCAGATACAACTTAACAGACAAAGAGACAAGTTTTACTATAACATGTATCAAATATTCTCAAGTCTTGCCGTTTCATTTGATGATCACGATAGACGTCGCTAAGCTCGAGCCAGATCAAAATTATCGATCCGCGTCCAGTTTCCGTCGGACATGAATATTTAATTCGGCCGACAAACGTTATTTATCGCCGCCGACACGACGATATCGGCGCGCCTGATTGAATAAGTAATAACACCGATTATTTTGTGTCTAAACGATCAGTTGCACGCTCCGTCACAGATTAAGCATATTAAGTTAGACTTTTGGAATTTTGCAAATAAAGCACTTCAATGGAAGGCGATAAATACAAACAGTTGTATTTATTTGTTGGCTTATATTAAATATTTTATTTAATCCATTAATAGGTTTTTTTTTTATACATTTCAAGTTTACAATACCCTTTTTAAACTCGTAGCAAAATACTATTCGCCGAAACGTAAAACCTGCTTGAAAAAGTTTTAATTTTATCGATCGATATAAGGTGTAAACCGTTGTAATAAACTATGAGTATAAGGTCAAAAAGGAAAACAATATTTTGTATATTGATTAATTTTCAAACTGTCTGCCTTTAACTTAGCAGTCATCAGGTTGTAGACAGATTTAGCATAGAGCATGTAAGAAGTCAATTGTTTATTGTATTTTATATGAAGCAGTGGTCATTGAAATTTAAACTCTAATAATGTGTTATTAATAACACACGACAACCCTAAATAATAGGAATATAGACAGAGAGCTGCGCGGCGAAGTGCGGCTCATCTCACTTCCTCGGCCGGTGCGCCCGCGGCGGCGGCCGGCGTGTCCGCTGCTTAATGGGTGATTATTTTATTTTTATCTGGCTGTCACTTCCACACAGGGAATGCTTTCAAAATAAACTAGAATGTTCTGTATGAAGCAATGTAGAGAAATAAGAGGATCTAGTGTAATTAATTTTTGGAAGCTTGTCAAACTTCTAGAAGAAATTGTTCGATCGGACAGATACGATAGATAGAAAAAAAAAGTAAAGAACAAAATTTAGCTGAGCGGTATTTACACTTTTGTAGAGTTTTTATATTTTGGAGATGTAAACACTGAAAACCAAAATATGATTTATATTTCAAACATTGAAAACAGAAATTTATTTAAATACAATTTAAGATTTTTGTTCGATTAAATAGCACGAATTATTCTCATTACTGTTTAATTGTCGAATACTTTTTAAAACACATTTATTTAAATTTAAATTTTATCAAAAAATTGTGACGTAAATACGATTAAAAAATCTTACAATTTTGAATCCAACTACAAACTTGTTCTAGTGATTAAGTTTGCAATTCGCTTTCTTTACTCGTATTCGCTTCACTTAACTGAATACAGCAAAGCCGAGAGGAAGTATTTGCCGTTATTTGCGAACACCCGTTTCCGCTCTTTCATCGGCTTGTGATCACATCGAAGGCCGCAAATGCGGATGGAGTGTTTTCGTCATCCGTTTTGACACGAAGCGTTACGAATAGAGAAGTGACCCGCATCGAAGAAGTATTGACTTCACGTGTAATAACTAATTTCAGAGCCAATAAAATTTTTATCACTCGCATCATATTACGCCGGATGGCTTTCGTAATCCATTATGTATGCGGTCAACACTGAGACAGGATATCCATTACAAAACGCCGGCCGATTTCGCCGGGCGGCGGTCGGCGCGGCGACACGCACGGCCGTCGGCGCCGCCGCCGGCCCGCGTTAGCTAATTAATTATCGCGATTAGCCTCCTCGGATTTATGAATGGGCGATTTTCGAGTGCAATATTTTTCATGCGTTCGTTATAGACGGTCAAGGTGTCACACGCACATCACGGATTCATCTCGTATGTTTAATTTGAGCCTACCCATTACTTGAACTCTTCGGATGAGTGACGCGATCAAGAAGATCCGAATGTTCGCGTATATATGTTCTCGAGTGTTTTATATACTTTACTTCACACTTGATTTCATTTATGTAGTAATCAAGTGCGTGCATATAAATATTGAATAATTAAATACCGAATTTGAAAATTCTGTTTCATCTAATCACGTCGAGTTGCTCCAGAGTAAAAAAACGCAAATAGTAAACGTTGCCGTAATATGCGACAATGAAACTTTCGGAATAACGACGTCAAATCTTACCTAATACTATTCGCATTTTTTGTTTCGTAACCCGCCGTTAGTATGTTATAAACAAAATTCACTTTTTAAACAACGAACATTTGCACAAATAAAAGGCGAAATAAGCCGACATGAACATCGATTTTTACACTTTATTATGAAGCGATCCTTTAACGAAAGATCTACGGCCATCTGCGAAAGCGAAACTATCACAGCGATTGTCATTGCGGCCGTTGGCGTCAAGGGTGGGCGGGGGGAGGGTGTCGATTCGGACGTCCGATCGGTCCGAGCGGTCGGCCGGTGAAAACTCGCCGGTTATTAGGCGCCGGAGGCGGCGCGCCAACCCGCAATTTATCCCCTCTGATTAATATCATCGGAGTGAAGAGAAAATGTGGGAACTTTCTCATTAAAGATAGTACTGCACTGTTGGTTTTCTTGATACGATTCACGTCGTGCTTGGAAAAGAAGGTTATTAAAATAGGAACACAATTTTCACCATGTATTTGCGTATGTAGTAGCGTTATGCTGTGGCTAACTCGGATGCAGCACCAAAATGGGGCGGCCCCACCGGTGAAATACCACTCTCCCAGAACACAGACGTGAAGTAGCGTTCTCGCTGTTGCTTTTCGTTCAGTGAATCAGAGTTCCGGTCTCCCACTCCCCCTGTATCTAATATCCTATTCCCTTTTAGAAGCTGCTGTGGATCCACTCCTTTCCCTATCAGAAATCCTATTCCTTCCAGAAAGGCTGGCAGCGCACTAGTGATTCCTCTGGGATTGGGAGTGGCCATAGACGGGAGTGGGAGGTAGTAGGTGGGACGTAGTAAAGGAGTAAAAAGGTACTGCCGAGTGCTTTGTATTTTCGTGTTCGTTTAAATGTCACGAGAAAAATATTTTCTCCGAATGCAGTTCAGAAAAGAGAAACTAGAAATTCTAGAATAATCGTCATAAGGGTCGTTGACGACGCTTATGCTAGGTCACTGTCTAGGATATCATCACCATCTGACTCCAAGAAAAAGATTGCGGGTGGGTTTATCTTGGTGATGTGGTGATAAAAATATAATGCAAACGTATTATTGTTTGCATTTTCATTCACACCGACCAATTAAATCTTCCCTGTGACGAGGAGGATTAAGGTATATTTTCTCTACGCATGTCAGATTAATGTTAGGAAATGTTACAATTGACTACATTCATTTAATTTCTTTGAAATATCTATGCCGAAGTATGAGGTGGATAGCGCGACATTTGCATCAAAAGTATTTTCTCGATCACTAACCAACCCGAGACTTGTAAAGCTTCGCTCTAGTTGCGCGATCGAAATCGACAGTTTCCGCCGCGAGACGTCGCCGGCGCGCCGAGAAAACTACAACCCGTTATTGGAAAATATTAAGGTCCTCGTATTTACGCACTCACGTCGTTTAGTTGGTAGTACGTGTATGAAGATGGTGTGTGTATTTGGTTACTTACGGTTTGTGACATGGGACAGAAATTAATACATTATTCTTAACATAAGAAAGAGAGATCAGATTTTTAAACAAACCGTATCCAGAAAAATCAAATTAAATATATCAATATATTGTAAGAGATAAAGGTATTTTACTCTCAAGAAGAACAAGTAAGAAACTTGAGGGCATTCAAGGCTTAAGTACTAATACAACCTAGCTTACGACTGTTTGAGTTGCACTAATAGTAAGTGGATCTTAATATTATTTTCTGTGATATATTAGTTTTTACTACTTGGGCAACCGAGCTTTGCTCTGCGTCTCGGAGTTTGCCGAGGGAATATGATAACTTCCCACGAGAAATTGACTTATGTACATTTCATAATATGCAAAATATACATAACTACTTTATTTATGTAGTTCCATCTATAGTCTACGTCACACAGTGTCATTTGTTATTAAGAAACAATGGCATAATCTCAAAATCCTACAACATGGCGCTAAATAAAGCCTTGTTTAGATTTTCGTATTGCATTTTTACAGAGAGGAAACCCATATAGATAAATTTAAAAAGCAAAACTATCAAAATAGAAAAAATACATCAAAATCGATATAGCCGTTTGCTAGTTAAGTCATATACAAGAATCGCTCATTAAGAGTAATACGATGCGGTCGACTTCAATATCTATTTGAAATTAAAACCGACTTTGCTCTAGGTATTTTTATTTTTATTTCAAATGGAAATTTAACTATCCGGTTCGAAAAGATTTACTTGTTAATCACTCTTACGAAATTGCAAATGGCCGTTGGTATTTATTCACTATGCCATCGCATCATCAATGTATCACACGACATGATCTATCTATCCCTGGAGATGAATGCGGTAGTTTCTGGTGAAAATTCGCCGAAAAATTTACAGTTACTGTAACCGTGTGAACGACGGACGACCGGCGGCTCGTCGTACGTTTTTACGATGATTCCGGCCGATTTAATTACGTAGTCCGAAAACTAAGTGACCATTTCGTGGGGTCAGAGGTGGCGAGAGCGTCGCGCGTTCTCACGAACCTGGCCGGCTTTGATGTACAAAATTGTCGTGCGGCTGCAGGAAAGTGTGAAGTACTATGTGCGTTTTATTTGCGAAACTCGTTTTAGATATTTTTACAGTAATGTAATATAATGTCCGTCACGCTTGGAGATTCAGAGCAAGGCAGCTGTGTTAAATTGTATTATATGCATACATTGTATATTTCTATTATAACATATAGAATACATTTTAAATTACTATTAATATAAATTAATTAATAATATTATTAATATAAACTTTATCGGTATTAGTAAGACGATTTAAATCAGTGAAATTACTTGCATTGTTGCAAGAAAAAATGTATCGGTTTGTTGAAATAATATTAAATCTGTTTTGATTGAGAGTCTAATGCTGTTGATAAACGTAATGTTACAACATTTTAAAAACACAGTTGACAATAGAAATAATACATAGTTTCTTAGAATATTATCTAATTGCCATGGGTGCCGGTATAATTATTGTCAATGAGGTACATTTTTATATATTTATTTTTTCGATGTACTTCCAAGTCAGGGTGGTACAAGTGCATTTCTTGCACCCTTACCCAGGCGCACACGCTAATTACACATTGTTTTAAAATATTATTTTACGCTTATCTTTTTTAAGCAAACAGCTTAAAACAAACAAGCAAACAGCTCAAGGCTCGCATTGAATTATAGTAAATAACTGTATCAAAACAAAAATCAAGGAATTTTTCTAAGAGCACGTAACTAATATGACATCCACTGTATAAAAACAGTTTTCCAGCCTCTTTCGTTAACTTCTTGTGTAAAAAATTCACCAACAAGCAAATAAAATATAGTTAAAACTTTAGTTTACAGTGGTTATCTGCTATTATATAAATGATAAATTTATTTCATCATAGTTTCGACATGTTAGGTGATAAAACTAATGCAAAGCATTAAAATCGAAAAAGATCTCAATCGAGACTAGATCTAGGTTTCCGCCGCGGGCGCTGATGGATGCTGCTTCCTGTGGCGGACAGTTAGGTACAGATGCGCCTACATGTTTCTAAGGCATTCGAAGCAAACCGGGTCGATCGTGTAGTATGCTAATAATTTACACAAACTCGGCTACGGCCGCGGGCGTAGCCATTTTTACTAATGAAATATTGAAAAGTTGTTTACTGACAGCCCGACTGACTGACCTTAAACTTTGTACGTCAACAATTTTGGTAATGACCAAGTGTTGGGCTATTATAAAATATCTGTCTGGTATGAGAGCGAGAAGAATAAGGCGTAATCGATAATAATTCGGATATTAGAGACCTAAGGTTAAAGATAAATTGCATATTTAAAAATCTAACGACATTGAACGTAGCAGGAACCGATATCTAGTTAACCTATACGTGTTAAGGAAACATTGTTACTTTCGGAAAGGTCAGATATTGTATGTAAAATATATGGTTTCTCCGGTGGTAATTTTTCATGCGTGTATTTGATAAAACAGATACGATTTGATTTAATATATTAGGTGACCGATTTAAAATGCATTCTAAAGGCCACAATCGCTGTTATAGACAATAGGAAAAGGTCAAGTGCAATTAAAACTTGCGAAATCGTTCCGTGGCTGTGATAAAATGATAAAGATATAAGATTTTCTATGGTTTTCATGCCTATAAAAAAATGTAATAATAGTGCTAAATGTCAACAAAATTACTGCGGACTTTATTAGATATACGAATAATTATACAAATTTTTGAAAGTTTCGTGTTCTCAAATTATCTGGAAGAGGGTTTAGCAAAAAATTAGGAATAGATTTAATACTCCTTTACTGTACTCGTTGGCAATACTAATTCGACGAATTTACAACAATTCCTTTAACAGGTGCATTTTTTAGTTCAGCCGTCGAAGTTTTAAAGCATATACATGCTACTTTTACTAACTTCTATTTAAGCTTCTCACGTCATACAAAAATATAAAAGACAAACACAATACACGTCAATACAACAGCCTCTTCCTAGCATAATCAACGTGATCACGAGCATGATCTATGCAAGGATTTAGGGTTGCGGGATACAAGCAGGCGCACACCGAATGGACTACAGACAAGCGAGCGGTACATATTATCCAATACAATAACGTATACTAGAGAAAGGCATCGGCCCGATTATAATTAGATTCGGAAGTCGGGCGGCGCCTTTGATGCAACTCAATTTCTTAAGCCTAATTGAATTTGTTTGTTCGCCGACGCGCGCCGCCGATAGCGTTGTCTTATCGGCCGCGTTATAGCTCCGCCGTGCGCGCGGCCGGTGCTGGGCCGCGAGCATTCAACGGAGGGCTGTTTAATGGTGATTTAAGGCTATGGTTTTCTATCTTGCGTGTGCGCAATTGTTGTGCAACATAATTAATTTAGCCTCTTTTGCAAATTTATTATGAAAAAAGGAACTAATAGTAAAATCCGATGTCGTTACAGAAAAGATACACATGGAAAATTAAGAAAGTATGACAAAAGGAAGGTGATATAAACAATGATTCATGAAATTTTTATCTGTCTATATGTCTGCACGTGGGCACATCTAACAAATACTGAACGGATCCTGATGCGGTTTTCACAAGTAGATAGAGCTTGGTTTTATGGAGAAAATAACCTTTATTTCATTTAAATCAAATGTTATATAAAAAAGTTATTCTCAGAGAAGTTAGTGGGTTGTAAAGTATAAAATTCTTTGACATAAAGAAAACTACACTATCCCAGAGTAATGTAGCCTGTATTTTATTTTGATACTAGCATTTGTCTTGGATTTGTACAAACTGGAACCGTGAGCGGTATAGGAAGTGAAAGTGGAACACTGAGCAGAATTTAGAAACAGGACTGGGATCGAAATCGAGAACATGATCGGAACCAGAATTGAAAGCCGGGGGCATATTGGGATTGACAACAAAGCCTTTTCACATAAAAGATGAAGGTAGGAAGAAGGCATCTATGCCCAACTCGGCAAAGCCTCTTATGAAAAGGTAATATGAGAATATATTAGTTACTTTCGACAATTTATGAAGCTGTGGGTTTTTCGTTGTATAATTTGTTGGTCCCTGGTTGAATCAGGTTTTTGTCACTTCATTACTGAGGAATATATTCAACAATCTTCTTATTTCATATTGAGGTGCCTTTACCTTGAGCCTTCCACACTGATCTAATACGCGTTGATGACTGCTGTCAATACTTGTCATCAAGGTGGTGACAACATCCGAAACTTGTGTTATCCGAGACATTCAACGGGTGAATCTTTACAATTTGTCTTAAGTTCAAAACTCATTCAACAATTCGGCCGATGCTATAGGCTAATAAATTGCCAGTGTCTTTGATTTAATGGTGTTTATGGGCAATCATGCTAGATGTTTTGTTAGTATCAATAAAAAATTGAAAACATGTTCCGAAGTGAATAACAACACGGAAAACACTATAGGTACACGAGCCCAGCGTGGTGAGAGAGAGTTGGGAACGCTTGGCCACGCGTGCTACGCCATTAATCCGTCTGACCCACCGCATTAGATGTTCTACGCTAAAATTTTAAGTAAGTATAATTTACATATTGTTATATTCGTGTTTTCTACTATGAATCATAAACGTGTATTAGGTCCACACATTATTTATTATAATATTAAAACTACACGGTCTTCTGTGGCAATATAAGCAAAAAATATAATTAAAATTCGAAATAAATTATACAGATTAAGACGTTTTCATATTGTGAAGACAGGTCGAGGGTGAAAAAAAAACTGGATAGAGTCTCGGATACGCATTACAAGCTCATTCGCTATAATTCTAATTTTTCCCATAGTAAACATAAAATTAAATAGTTAAAAACAAAAGAGTAGTGAATTATTGAGCTCATTAAGCTCAAAAGATCGATCTTAGTATTTTTTTTAGCTCTTCGAAATCAGAAATATAGTTGTAAGTTCGAGTTTGAAAATCAATACATGTTACAAAAAAAAAAGCTTTTTTCAGTTTTTCACCTATGATTTCAATATAACGCGTTGCTAGATTTTGATCTGCTTTACAACATCCGACACAGATTTAAACAGAAAAATACGACAGAGTACCAAAAATCAATCCATCGATAATTTACAAATCCTTTTTTTCGCAATTTCACTAATGATATCTCTTGAATGAACTCATAGATTTTAATGCAATTCGCAAGGGTCGACGTTGTTTTTAAGCAGAAGAACCAGTTACATTTTGGAATTTATTGGTGGTGTAATGGAAAATGAAAAAAAAAATTATAATAATTACATACGTGAGCGTACATCTCTCGAAAAATGGTGAAAATAGATTCCTAAAACTCTAAAACGTCAAGATCTGATAAAAAGCCGATTTTCGAAAATTGGTCTGAAAACAATAACTTCCCAATTTAAGAAAATTTTTCCATTTTCATAGGAAGAAGTTAAAAATGCAACACTTTCGCCGAGTGGATTTTCGAACAAAAATTAGACCACTTTATTCTTTATCATAGATGTTGTAATTATAAGAATTGAAAGACTGTGACGTATTCGTGGATAAGTCACGAAACTGGGTAGCAAACGATAACGCCGTTATTGTTAACAATTCCTGCCGAAGTCGAGGTTTTGGATGGATGGTTGTAACAAGCCAATTTAGAGTCATAATGCATTTTAGGTATTTCCGTGCTCAAACAGTTACAGGGATATGCCAGATTTAGAACTTGTCAGAGGTCTTGAGAGCATCATTAGAGCAAGTCGGTAATTTGTGTCACATCCACACTTTACCGGTTTGTCTTTTTCCGATATAGTGCTGCACTTCGCCTCGAAAATGAGAATATGTTGTTTTGCAGTGGGACGTACGAAATATTCATAAAAGATCCAGAAACGGGCACAGGACTAGCAAAAGAGAGGCGATGATGTATAAGATCGGATCCCGTGTCTATTTTGATCAAACGAATAATCAATAACATGGTTACTTATGGACACCTGTAATATAACTTCAAACGTCACTTCGCTTTTTTAGTTTGATAATGATGCTCATCATACACGTTTATAAAGATTTCGAAGAAATTTAGAAATTTAGTCGAAAGTATTTCAAATAATAATATACATTGTTCAAATTCCTATGACTTAGAGAATTACAAAGGATGTTAAATTTATAAGCACAATGTGTTAGGTCCATCGCTAGACTCTTAAACATTTCATTTGTAAAGTCAAAAACAGAAGTATTCAATTTATAACATCGAGTGAGCATTTTGAAAATTTTGTCTTTTAATAACATGTAATATGCGTTTAAAAAACATTAACTACAACCTAAGCACTTGCAATATTCGTGAATGTTTATTTTTAGACATATCGTAGCCTCTGTTTTGTAATTTATCGTAATTGAATTATCCTACCCATTGGCTATATATTGGCTAATGCTGAAGATATGTTTATTTTTCGATGAAATAGAAACTCAAATACGGAAAATAAAATTTAAGATACATACTCGCTATTTCTTTTTGGAATGTATACAAAACTGACTTTTTAAAGATATACGTTATTATTAAATTATATATTCAATATTATAAATAAATATATGCTCTATATTTTGCGATTTAAAATACTCGTATCTCATTTATTTTAGTAGTTTCATTATTCTATCTAAAAGAATTAGAATTCTTTAAATTAGAATAGAATAAAAAAAAAGTTTAATAAAAATGTTCCCAACAACTCTACTGAAATTATTATTCTAATATTTTCTGAAACAAACTTTGCTCAAATCTAATAACAATTTACTAAAGTTGAGTAATAATTACTTTAGAGAAGTACCGCTAGATTAATATCGTGTTAGCTTTTTAATAAACATGTCATAATAAACCCGGTTTTATGACAATAATTTAAATTTGCTTTATAATCTATAACTATTTTACATTAATTTATATAAAACGATTATTCTCCATCTGAAATACAAAATAAACCGTAAAATTAAAGCTGTCATAAATTCCATTACGGTTCTTAACCTCGCTAATTACAGTTTTAATACCCGCCTTTTATTTTATGACAAAGACGAAATTAATTGAATCACTCGTTAGCGCTGCGTAGCGAAGTTTCGCCTAACATAAAAAGGCCGCCCAAACTCGTCCGGTTTCCTGCGGTACATTAGTACGATTGTGTGTGTCACGAATGACGTTATAAAATGATGTTTGATGACCGTCAATAAATACATCAAACGCCGACTTATTGTCATTAAACCCCGAGAGGCTCGTTTGATGTTCTGCTGGCTACTCTCGTCACGATAAACAAATGTGGGATAATCGATAAGCCATTATGTTATCCTGTGTGCCTGACCACTTGTTTTACAAGGATACTTAATACAAGATACGTACAATTGCTTGTAGTTGATGACAGCTAAATCACATTATACTCGAATTCAAATGTTGACCGATTCTAATGATATTTTCAAATATGTTTTTGCTTGAAAATCACTGTAAAAAAGTTACTGGTGCTTGTTAACTTTAGGTGCGGTTTGAAATAAAGAAGTTGTATTCGATTTAGTTTTGTGATAGATATAACGACTAAATTCAAAATCAAAAGGTCGTGCTAGACTTTAACAGAAGGGAAACGTAATTCAATAAAAGATCGCTGGATGTAAAACACGAAGGAAATTATTCTATGCCTAACAAGGGGCCGCCGGTACAGATAGTTTCTTATAAAATATTTATTAAAATATATATTAAGGGTTAAAATGTAAGATCGTCATTTACGAAAACTAACCACTTTTAATTTGAATATTGAAATTATAAATTTTGAAATCGCGTAATCAGATGATGAATTTTACTGAATGTTACATACGTCCGAAAAAGAATTTTCAGTAATTCGAAATTCGCGTCTTAATACTTCAAAAGTTATATATATATTACGAGATATGTACGTAATATCCCAAAAGATACGTATATCTCGATATATATATAACTGATAACGAAGATATATTTATCTTCATAATATCTAAGTAATACAAGACATTCAATAAACTAACAATCGACACGTCCGCTTTATCGACATCGAAAGCGATCGGAAGCGAAAGCGGATCGATACCGGCGCGGCGTCGAGACGGCGCGTGACGGCCGCCATTGTCGTCGGCGAGCGGGACGGGCGCGCGCGCAGCGACAAATGCCGGAATAGCCCGCCGGCAGCGCGCTTCGATAGTTTTTTCTTCTGCAACCTCCCGGCCTTAGAGCTGCGACGGGAACGCGCCGGCCGCCGGCAGGGGCAAGGCGCGCGTGTGCGATTCGATTCTTGGGTGACGCAATCGAGCGGCAGTAAAAATGATACTTGAAGGAAATTTTGAATTTTCAGTTTCTAAGACGTACATGGTATTTATTCGTTTCGAACCTATATAAATTTTGAAGATTCTTTTCGCAAATAGGTTTTAAAACGGTAGATCCGAGTACTTAATTACTTAATTCAGAACTGTACTTAGTTACTTATTTATATAATAATATGTATGTGTAATTTCATGATCGAAATAAATTAAGATAAATGTACATTAAATACGTATCTACATGGATTAAAAAAAAACTTTATATATTACACAATCCATATCTAAATTTGTCATAATATAATGCGTTTTTTGACAATATCGAGTGGTTTCCAACCTCTTAAAGTAAGACGTACTAAACTATGTAAGGATTTCCGTACGTATACGCGTAATTACGCAGGGATTCCAGTAGATATTTCAAATGAAAACTGCATTTTATTTGGGATTGTATTCTCTTAAGCTCTTTAGTGTCTATCATAGTACAACGTTACTAATTAAGGTTGTATTTCATTGAAAAAAGAAATGTATTGATGTAGGCACAGTTTAGACATTTATAAGGATATCCGGACTATTTGATTACCTAATTAAACTACCAACGCAAATTTCACATAAACGAACTAAATAGCATTAAATTTGAGATGTAGTTATGAGGTGGCACATTAATATAATTTTATAGACGTTTCACCGGTAGTAGCGATTGACACCCAGTGCGCAGGCGCGTGCCGTCCCAGTCACGTTTTTGTGTTGCTAGTTCTTAGGCATCTCAAAAACGGCGTTATGATTCGAACACTTTTACAGATAATGGCCACTTGTTCGCGAATTAAGGGGAAACCAGCAGCGATTGTGGTTTTTTCGAAGCGATTTACTGTTGTAAGAGCACTTTTTTAGATAAGTGGTCGCAATGGCTCATGGTTCGATTTATTTTAAGACAGCTGAAAGTCTCGCAATAAGATGTTCAAGTATATATTGCCTTACGAAATTTATCTTTTAGAGTGGTGTAAGTTATTATTCTTATTTTGTCTGTACTACACTGAGGTGCGTAGTGCAATAAAATAAGAGAAGATACAAACATATACCACTGGATTCTCTATTTGGACATTGAATTATAAATTGCATTTTTCGTTATGACAAACTTCAAATCTTAAGTATTTTGACGTGAAATATAAAAATTTTAAAAAATACAGATATGAATAGATGTTATTTTTGTGAATAAATAAACAGCTATAAAAAATATAATACCTACTACGATTTCATTAGCTATATTTTACAAGATACATACAGTCACAATAACACTTAGTCATATATATTCTCAAATCGATAGACTGCTATATCATATTAATAAACTATATATTGAAAAATCTTATCACAGATTTAATTTGAAATTTAATTTGAAAATAATTTGAAATATATTGATGAAGAATCTCATTATGATGATACTATGATTGTTTTTATCAAGAAAACAATTTCCAATGCAAAGAATCCATGAAGATTGCTTATAATCTATCCATTTAGAACAATGTCTTCCCTACGGCGTGCCTATCGTAAGTACTTTTGACACAAACTACTTTGAACTCGAGACCTTTGTGGCGATCTAGCATTTTACCATTGCGCCACTGTGAAATCGCTGCGAGAGGCTTGCGCGGCGTGTGCGCCCGCGCAGCTCTTATTTATATCGGCGGCAGTTCGCAGCGGCACGACCCGGTAATTGATGCTCAGACCGCGCGTGCCGTCTACCACGCTCCCTAACTGATGATTATTACAACAAATACAGGAAACTAGTTATATATATTGAGTATAGTATACACAACATTCTTCAAGGCTTAAATAAACTAATTAACAATACATGAAAAAAAATTAAGCTTCATCAACTGGTTAAGAGGTGTATTTGTATGTATTTTAACCGTTTTCTAAAATCTCTACGTCATCAATTCGCTACGCCTAAATATATCATTATTTTAGTTGCAATAATTGCATTATTGCATTTACAGTACTTTTACAGTAAAATTTTGATAAATCCCGTTTCTTATTTTGGCTACTTTGTATGTAGTTTACAAAATCTCAGAAAAATGACATTCTAACTGAAAATAAAGATATAGCCTGTAAAACACTGAATATGATATTACTGTGATTACTCTTATATACAGATATTATTTGCTTAGAAGAAATATCATTGTACGGTTTGGGTGTACAATGGACTTTAATTTGATTTTAATTTTACACACACTAAAAAATCATAGTTTACTAAACGTTAAGAAATTGTGTTGTTGATGATTCTTCTTGGTAATTGGAGCCTTTTTGGTAAAATATCATAACTAAACTAGAGAACTAATTCAACGATAATATTTGATTAAATAAGACGGTAAAGAATTCTAATTGATAATTATTAAGTCGGATCTGTAAAAATTTGTGTTGTTTATCGACCGCTTATGCAATGACATCAAAATTATACGTTGTTTCAATGTTCGGACATAGAGAAAAGAAGAAGACGTAAAATGTGCAACAGTCATTAAAAAAAAACAAAAGAATACATTATGTCTATTGATAATATTTGAAATAACTATGTATAACTATTGTACAACTGTTGAAACGAAAGTGAAGATAATTCGCTAAATAAAAAAAGGCATAACGAAATATGTATTAAACATTAATTATTTAATGCGAACGGTAGCGGAGAGGTTGAAAGCTTTTATCGTTACGATTCGGGAATACGACTTAATCGATACAACATTTTTGTAACTTTCGCGCAAATGGACGTGGACGTCTTACGTGATATCGGTAAATTGTATAAAACAAACCGAAAATTGATATTATTATGACAATTTTTCCTTTTTCGATCAATTTGCGCGTGAGTGGCGCGACAATAGGGCGACCATGTATTTTAGGAGGGTAAATATCATTTTAAAATCGCTTGTTAGTAAATTGAGCATTTTTAAATCGCTTTTGGGCAAGAAATTTTACTTTTAACAACGAAAAGAAATAAATAGCATTTTTGTTTGCATTTCACTGTGAGAAATAGTCTTACAGTGAAGTGCAAACAAAATGCAATACATATTTAGGAGAAGAAACGGAAATAGGGGGATGATAGAGAAAAGAGAGAAGGAGAGGCAGGATTAACCTATGTACAACATGATAGAGAAGACGAGATACAGCGAAAGGTATAGACAGGTGAAGACCAAAATGAGGTCGAGATACCTAAAGGAGGGCAGAAGGGTATTCAAAAAATTATTTGCAATATTGAGGTGTGGAGATATGAAGGGAGAAAATAGGTTTTGGGAGGAGTAATAAAAATAAGGTATGAACTATTTGGAGCAGAACAAAAGCTGGGCCACTTGAGTCATGTTGAATGGGAAAGTGATGAGGAGATGGAGAGTAATGGGCGAAAAAAGATGGATAGTTGTAGTAGAATGGGTGAAGGAGATTAAGAAGTTTAGGAGGACAAGGAAAATATGGAGCCGAGAAGAGGAAGCGGAAGTGCAATAAAAGAAGGCCCTAAAAAGAAAAGAAATAGAAGAATGTAGTTTCTTATTTATATTTGTATTTGATTTCGTAGTGCTTTTATTTTTAAGATTTGATTTTAGGGTTTGAAATGTAAAAGATCGGCATCTTATAATCTGACTCTCAACGAAATGTCACTTTGTCAACAAAATTTGCGTTTCACGTTTGTTTCTTAGCGGGTTTTAGTCCTAACAACCGTTTTAAAAGGAGGATGTGGAAGGAAAAATTAAATTTAAAAGTGACTTTAAAAGTGTCAGTTTAAAGAGAGATGGTGTAAGAAGCCTTAAGTTTAATTCACTTCATTTATAGGAAAGTAGTTGTTTTCTAAATAAAGATGAATGAAGTCTTATATGTAAAATTATTAACCCAGTCCGAAAATTGAGCCGAAAAATCGTGTTTGTATTTAAAAAGTAGTAATTTTTCTTATAGTTTTATTGTTGTACTTAAAGTCAATAAAAAAAATAAGTAGGTAATTAATTTATCTCGTATAATGAATAAGGTATGAATACGTAAATTTAAAATTTTTGAAGTGTGAGTTCTTACTCATACAATTTTAAAGACATGAACTCCCACGATCACGTTTTGTTTAATATTGTGGGGTTAGCCCTTTTACGTTGGCTCACTGCGAGTTGAAGAGTGTTAATGTTCTTTGTTAAAAAAAATATGAAAAAGTGCAAGATCGATGATTGAACGTGTTTTACAGAACACGGAGTAAATGATTGAATTCGACTTCAATCGTGATCAGAAACTATTGTTATATTGAAATCACACGATTCGATTTTCGTTTCAGTTCAAGTTCCTTTTCGTCAGATTATGTAGGGTTTTTTTCTATATTGATATTTGGTCCCTTCTCATACAGAACGTAGTTTTTATCCATTGAAAGCAGACGTTCTATGCCTTTTTCTCTTAACTGAACTATTTTAAAAGTTATCGGTAACAAAATTAATAAGACCGACAATTTTGCTTATATATACATACTTTTATATTTTCACTTATACGATTTTGCTGCATGAACTGTACATAATTTTAATATGTGCCAAGTAATATAAATTAAATATTTCATAGCTAGAGGCTATTTGTCGCTGCCCTCAAGTAGACAGGCATAAGTTTCAATCTAGTCCCTGTCCATTCTTCATCCGACTTCTTTCAAACTATATAGCCATTCCAGCTTACATAGTTTAAAAAGCTCCTGCAAAAATATAAGAGGTAGCTGCCCACTGGGTTATCTCCATTTGTAAAAGAAACAGTGAATTATTAACGTGAATAAATGTTGAATTTAAACTTTAAAACACTGTAAAGCTATGATAACATGGCTTAAGACATTCGTTATCGCTGTTTTATTTCAAAATACGACACAACATAACTTAATTTAACTAAACTGCAACTAAACCCAACAGTTGCGTGCTTAGTATTTGCCAAATCGTACGGAACCAGCCAAATATCGAGATGTGGTTACCCTACACTAGACTCAGCCCGTAACGAATCGTCGACACTTCTGTCTCTAAGTGCTTGGAAAGTTCGTCCACCGAACGAGCCAATGTAACGATCGCATAATATAATAATAATTTTCTACCGTCACAAACGTGACGAAACTTAAAAGTATTGTGATTCTGTGATCACGCTAGAACAAATATTTCTCTTTTTGTTTTTTTTTTATGTGGCGACTCTACGTCGTTTCGTAATAATTGTTGTTGAAGATTTGCTACCAAAAACTTTATTTGTCTATACAAGTCTATGTTCGTTATGGTTTTGCCTATCGTTAAGGTTGTTTTGAATTATTGACGTAAATGCGGTTTCTGTTTCTACAGTTACTCAGTTATTCAGGAAGACAAATTTATAGATAAGATTTTTAATTCGCAGAGGTTTAATTTTTATTTAAGGTTAAATTTAATTTAAGTAAATTGAAACATATTATTCGATCGATCTACTTATTACATACTAATCGATATTTGTATGATATGACGATGACCTATTTTGAAATGTTATTTTTTTTAACTATAAACAAACTTTTTAGTTAATTTTAATAAAATAACCAAAAATTTAGTTATGCTAAAAGTATTTTTACGTGAAAATTATATCTTGTATAGAAAAAGATTATGAAAACTACACTTTCGATTTTGTTACGGCAACAGCTTTTTTGATGTCTAACGAACATTTTCTGAATAAAGTTTCGAATGCATACTTATACACGAAAACGGCGTGTAGGCAGTAAACGACGGTCATCTTCATAACTCGCGCGACACTTGCATCGTAAACGCCTCGCACCGCAGTGCGTAAAAACACGCCGCGCATTCAAAGGGGCGATCGTCCCGCATCTCGGGAGCTTATCAGCCGTTTAGTTATACGCGTACGCGACTGCAACTGCAACTGTGCAGTCGTTTGGCCGATCTCGATCTCGAGTTTTACCGACGCCGGCGGTAATTGGAGCGAGCGGAGTGCTCTCGTAACTCGCGATATCTCCGTCGGCGCAGCCCTCGTCGGGACGTGCTGCGAATGTCATTTTTGCGTTCGGGACTGCGGTCGATGCAAAGACCGGTCCGTTCGCCTTATCAGTTTATGGCTCTGGCGCTACAGTGCTGTCAAATTTGGTTTCTTTTAGTCGCGAGACGCAGATTCTCATCACTTTTCTATAACATTTTTTTTTATATCTCTGTCGTTTGATGAGATTCATATAACCCCATTAATCATGATCTTAATGAGTTTTAAACTGAATATGTTTTATCGTTTATAGGAGAAGCCTATGACAAACAACGAAGATTTGTAATAATTTTTTTGTACTTTTCGTGTGTGTACCTCTTTAGAACCGTTAAAATTCAAAAGTATCATCATCAGTATCAACAATTCAACTAAAAATTTCACACAATTTTGGATTAGGTATTTATTATAAAATACTATATATGCAAAATAGAATAAATATTTAATATCATTTTTAATTATAAAGCCATTTCTTTTTTATATGAATCAAATTCCGATGAGAACGACAACCACACGGAAAAAACTGTTTGTCTATTAGTTACTTAATTTTAAGTAAAATTCTACAAAACAGTTTAGTTGCTGTGGTGACTTCTAAACTAATAGCAGGACTAGCTAAACTCTTTTATTTAGGTAAAACAGCTGAATTGCTAAACCATTTTAGTACCTCCTACTAAACAAATTTGGCTAAAACGACTAAACGTTAGATAAATCACATAAAATTTAGTAAAAAAAAAGTTACATAAACTGTTTTGTAATTTCATTTTTTTCTATTGCATCTTTATTACGAAAGGTCACGTAAAAGTTCTACCGCTCTATGCATTCATAAATCGGATAAGGATTTCGTTCAAACTCTATGAGTAGAGCTTTACACAAACTCTATAGCTTTGTTTATTATTATTATAGTGTACGGCAACTAAGGAACAAAATAATATTCAAAAAGTAACCACCGCTTTCTATATTCATAAGCCTTATTCAGTGCAGTCTGGAAACGGGTGAATAGTGATCTATGTATACTCTTTCGACCTTAAAGATTTTATTTGCAATTCTCATGGTATATTACTTCTAAAGAAATATCCGTCAAAAATTTTTAAGGTTTCAATATAACTTTCATTTCTTTCAATCGCATAAATTGTTGTGGTATATTGATACCAATTTTTAAAAGACGTGGCTATTATTAAGTAAACTTATTCGAGGAGTCATGTTTTTCATTTTACGAATAGTAACTATGATGTATTCATTTACTATATTAAGATATATTCGTGTTCAGATAATACATTTAAATTCATCACTAGGCACGATTTTTGATTGAATATTAAAGAAATACCTTAGGAATCATTTGTTACAACAATTTTCGACAGCTTTGTAAATTTATTAGTTTATAGTTATAATTTAAAGAAGTTTTCTGACTGTACAATAGATTTAAGTGCCAATAAGATTTTGGTGCCGAACGCAGGAAGTTTAAGAATTGGTTTTCAACAACATGTTTTCCATGACGGGGATATATGTAGTTAAATAAACAGAAATCTATTTGAAATTGCAACTTATCTGCCGCTGAAACCATTGAAATTTAAGTAGTAGATTTTATGATTTGCGTCATTATGTGCCTGGTATTTTTTAAGTTTGATAAAAAAAAAGACAAAAGTATTAATAGACTACAGTCTAGATGCGTCATCTTATAGAAGACAACATCTAAAAAAATTAAATGACCCCACTTTGGTCCGACTCCTTAGTTGAGGTGGCGTCAGTAAAAGATCTTGTTTCAAGTCCTGTTAATTGCATATTACAGAAATTACATGAAAAGATTATACAAAAGTGATGTAATTACATTCTCTATCTATTTTTTTATATTATCAATTGTAGTTTTATAAAAAACAAACTAATATATGCTTTTAGAGTAAATAGAACTTATCTATTCTTACAAAAGTAAATAAATACTATAAGTTAGAGGATATCTTATACTCATGATATGATCTTCTGAAATCCCTTTATTAGTGCAATTTTATATATTTAATAACACTAATAAAAGGATGCTACGGGTGAAATTTCCATTTCACATTTTACGGTTATATGGACTTCGAAGAAGCTTTTTAATAAGCGCCATCTTTTATAGTTAACAACATAAATTGACAGAGCGCCATCTTTTGTTTAAGAACTAAAATATATATTACTATTATAGTATTTTTAAAATCTCATATATTACAATATAATATAAATTAAATATTTTCTATTGAAAAATGTACACTATTCCTATGACAAGAAGAATCTTATAACTCGATTGTGGTCAGAAGGACACAGAGGAATAGGAGTATAAATTTCAGAAAATTTTTTCAGATGCTCTTGATAATTGTAATGCATCCATTAAAATTTTATAGAGTTTTATAGCTGTTGACGCGGCCATCTCTATTTATCTACATTCATGAATACCTAATTACGTAGAAATGAAATACCGTTATTTGTAGCAAATTTATACAAATGTAATGTCCACAGTAGTATTACATTATAAAGTACATCGGGAAACCGAATCGTTCGATATGGTTTTATTAAAGCGATAACTGCACCATATTCTTAATAAACATGTTTATAACATTAGCACTCTAAGTGTCGAGCCGTATATTGAGCACTTTAGCTGTTAAATATTTAAATTAGCGTGTTCATGTCTCTATTTCATATGCTAACTTCGTACTTTAGCCGTGAATAAGGAATTTGTATTTTGAAGCGTTTGCGTTTAAATAGACTGTTTAATTTTGTTTTTCTTTTTTTTTTGCTGCTAAATGGTAATTACCTATAATTTGTAATGTTCTTTTATTTTACAAATGCGTTTTAAAAACAAGATTAAATTTATAGCACTTACTGTACAACATTAGTTGTACAAACGTAATAGAATTAGAGTAATATAATACAATAACAAAATAAATATAAATTTAACGAAATGTTTTAGAACAAAAAACGAGTCAAAGAAATCTAAAATGAAAATTTAATTATGTTTAATCCCATAACACAGTTTTAAAAGATCATAAAAAAAAATAATTAAATCTTAAAAAAACCGCACACAAAATTCTTATGCATATTATTTAAATATACATAACCTTGCAAAAATACGTCTTATTGTTCATACTTTTTTTTAAAACTATTTTCTCAAATTTATTAATTCTTTGTTTTGAATGTAATAATATCCTTGTAAAATGTATTACAGATTTCAACGCAATGCATTTTATTAGTATTTGAATTAAAAGTAAAATATTTATCGTCAATCGGTTCAAATTTAAATAGTGTTTTTGATACAGCCCAGCAGCGCTTGCGGCGTCGCCCACGCGGCACGTAAGAATGCATCGTGTCCCCTACTCGAAGTTTGTTTTCGCTTATACCTTCTTTTTAGTGTATACTATATAAATGTGCTTATGGTGATGAAATGACGAAAAAAAAAAATGGAACTCAAAATGATTGAACTAAAACGGCACTCGCATAATTTATTGTAAGTACCTGCCAATGACTAAATAGTTTAGTAGCCCTTGATAAGGAAATCATTTAGTTATTCAATCACGTTACTATGTCAGTTATGATAAAGTTAAAGGCATAGCATTAGGATTCTGGCCGTGAAAACCTTAAAAGAAAATAGTTCTATGATTGACTAATTGAATTTGTGATCTATAACGTATGACTCGGGCCGTATGAGACGTTTAAACAACCTAGAATTTATTTAGCAGTTTAATTTAATTGTCCAATAAACAATCGGTTTAACAAGAGATTACTCAGGTAAATTAAATATTCTTTACGTTGTGTAACTCGAGAGAAAAAATATTCATTTTTTAATTCTGAATGAAACTCTGTTTATACATGTTCTTATAGTACCTAGTGCAGATGAGATACATTTCAAACGAAACGCGAACGGCACGTGCGCGTCACCGACGACACCAATCTATAAATCCTCATTTGAATAATAAGCGCTATTGTCAACTTTATCAGCTTATTTCATCAAGTCAGCATTAATGCAGCCTTACCTTCTTTTTACTAGATCATCTGAGGGTACCGATGGAATTTTTGTGAGCGGCGTTTACGATCGCCTCAGGCTCGTCTTAAGTTGAATTTCTAAGGAAATTTATAGAGCTGCCCATTTTAAAATAATGACCTCGTTATTTGAGAAAGGTTTCGAATACCACATGTCTATAATATACGATAGCAATCTATAATAGAGTCGGATGTTCTCACTCTGATACTGTAACAAGACTGGCGTAACGGCCTCCTATCCGGGATGTGCGCGTGTTCCCAAAAGACTTCCTCCTCCTATCAGAAGAATCAGTCCGTCCGTCAAGACATCACAAAGTGTATTTTCCACGTAGACATGAGCGAGTCGCTGCACCGGCCCGTCGCCCGATACGGATCAAACGTCCGTCGTGGACGATCTCAGACAGCTCGTGTCGGTGATATCTGTCATCGACATAATGAGCTAGCGTTACTCTCACGAAAACATGCTGCGTGGACCCCGTGGAAAAACTTTTAATTTTAGCCAACCACGTTTCGCTTGTAGAGCGAGCGAGATTTATTGGAAGCAATAAATTACGATCGGTCTAATTGAGACGTCTCTTTCTCTTACCATATCAGGCGGCTAAGCTCGGTCAAAAACCATATCATACACCCGCGCAACGCGAAGTCTTCATAGTACTATGTGCTTCATTTATATTCCCTTCATCATCCGGTAAAGTTTGAAGAATCCCAGGGCTAGTAGTTTTAATCTTAGGGGTTTCGATTTCGGATCGTCCCCGTCTGATAAGATTTTCTCTTTCTGCGCGATCGAAGTAAATGCATATAGGCAACTCTGCCTTACGGCATTTGTCAGTTTGTCAGTCCGCCTAAGCTTCTACGAGGTTTCAGTCACCCCAATGCCTAGGTAGTCCTATCCAATTTTATTATTATAGAGTGAGGCACTAGGATGTTAGCATTCCATACCGGCCTATCGTAGTTTAGGATATGATGAATCATACGTCACGGAACGAGTAATTTAATTTCACTTATGAAGGCCATTGGTGAAATTGCCCTTGGTGAGGATTCGAACCTCGTACCTTCAGATTCAACTAGAACGCTATTAAGTATTAGTCACCACCAACTAAAGTGGGTTGTATTAAATCATTGGATTTTCATGAAGTCTATCGTTTTTTTGGTAGCGTATTTAAATTCATTATTGAACACTCGAATATAGATTAGTACAGTCGACTGTTGCTATTTTGAGCATTTTTAAATGCATTCACTGAAGTCCACTATTAAAATTTTATATTGACAAAAAAAAATGAATAAGAATTATCTCTGAGTGCATTTTTATAGTTTGCAATATTGCATTAGTTTTATCAAAATTTAAGTATGCGATAAATGTACAAATTCTGTTTAAGTTTTGATTTGAATTAAAAGCCGTTTACCTGGTTTGAAATTTTTACGCGTTCGCTTTCTTCAATTTTCTTCAATTAGTATTAATATTTGATGTGTTGTTCATATTTTTTAAGTGCAACACTGAAAATAGAATTGCAAATTGGAAGTACAATTTAATTATTATAAATGTTTTCACTGCACCCATCTGGTTCTAGATTGCAAAGCGGTTTGTACATTAATTTAATATTCAATGCTTAAACAACTGGCATATAGAAAAAAACAAACTTGTACCGCACGGTGATGTACCGCGTGCATGTTACATACAAAGCCTATAATTTCCATTACGCAACCGATTAATTGCCTAATATAAATATTGAACTTAATGAAAGGAAACTGGATCAGTAATTCTGTCTGTTTGTCCGAGACCACTTCTAAATTACAGATGAGGTACACGCATAGCTGTGTTATTGTGCAACGCTGCAAGTCGTACGGACGATTTCCTAGCCGGCTATCCGATATTATTTTATCGTTAATGTAATGACGGGCCCCGCTACCCGTGATTAAAGCGAGACAGCCTTGCGCTGCGCGTGCGCCGCGCCGTGCGCCGTCAAACTGGGCGGATAATAAAATACTCGACTTATGTAATGAAATTGTTTGGGGACGCGAAAATTTCGTTATTGATTTGATTTGCGATATGGTGGATCTAATTAGAATGTAATGACAATTGTTATTATCGGAAATAAATGTTAGTTTATAACATTTACGAAAGCTTTCTTTTTGCCTATTGTTATTTCGCTTTGTTTGTGATACGCTTTTAATCACCCCGCTACCTAGTCTCACCTGTCCATAATGATTTTCTTGCAAATTTAGGGATGGTCCTTAAGCTCTCCACGTAAGCCCAAAGCGGGTTGAGGGCAGCTAAGGGCCGTCGTCATCGATACAACTCTAACGTCCGAGACCGACCGCTTAACGAGCTCTGTGATGCATAAGTGGAGGTTTTAATTTGACATAACTTAAAAAACTCATTCATTATGTCGCCTATGGTCAGGATCAAATCTGGTACGTTCTGATTTAAAGACAATGCTTTTATTCATTATCGCTATCACCGCTCTATTATTTGTCATTACTAGCCATGTAATAGCATTATCACTATATCACTCTGAACTTTGGATGTATACTTTTAATGACCACAAAAAGCATTCTAATTCTATTTTTCATATCAATTACAATACCTCAATATATTGCCATCAATAGGTTGTCCATGTAAGTTATTTTCAATTGATTATACAATAAAAAAATAATGAAATATTATCTACTTGCGACTATAGTATATTTATACTTTTTATTGAGATCGTGCCGTGTGGAAATTTATAGTCTCTAGCTACCCTTCGGGTAAATAGGCGTGAGTTTATATTATTATTATTTATTAATTAAACCAAAACACCTAACATCTAATCGTTTGGGTATCAAACGATTTATAAAACTTTTTAATCATATGTTTTAACTGGTAAAATAAAGAAAATAAGAAAAAAATTACTAGATTATCATGAAATAAGTGAAAATAGGAGGATTTTAATTACTGCACTCCAAACCGTGACATGGACAATAATTAAAAATATCATTCGTGACGGCTAACTGGTATTTTGATGATCGTTCATTATTATCATACTTCTCTATAAGCATCACAAAACGACCAACGGGCGCGGGGTCAGTCCGTAAGTCATTTTAAAAATTTGACAAAATTTATGCGCCCCATGTAATAAGCCGTTGATGTGTCGACACCATTAATTCTAACGCGCCGCATTAGCGTTGAAATAATTACGTTTACTCACGCTATGCCCCCACCGTGATTGATCGCACCTGGCCGAATGTAAGATTCGGCCAGAAGATTTCCAGTTGTTAGAAAGGGTTCGTCTGGCATGCGGCTCGATTAAGAAGTGGCGATCCAGTCGCGTTGGATTTATTAGCATTGTTTTTCTTTCCCTTTTAAAAAGTATTGAAATTTAAATTATTGTTTATTAATTACTTGTCACACACTAGGTGGACCCCCCTCAAAATTTCTATTAGACATAGGGTCTAGTCCGTTTACGGTTTCTTCTGATATGTCTCGTGAAGCTCGCGACGATGCTTATATTGTTTTATATGATTTTACAATTAGTAAATGATTGCCTTCAAATATATATTCGCTTAAGCAGTCCGAGGATTAAGGATTGTAACAAACTAAACATGTGTTGCTAATTTTGCTTGCCCTGCACATGTTGAACTTTATTTAGGTTGACAGTAATAAAAAATAAATCGCTATCTAAATTGACTGTAAACGACAGATAAAACGAAATACCGTCAGATATTATAATAACGATTTGGACGTTCGCGATGAGTTACGGCCGCCCGACGCTCTGATAGTATTTAAACCAAATCAATCGAACAGAAATTTACTAGAACCGATAAAACGACAAATGGACATCTATCTACACGACGCCAAAGGCTGCCTTTGAATTGCACAAACTTCATAACCCGCCACTCGTAAATCCGGCGTGATTAAATAAAAATACATAAAAGTGATTAGGTATTTTTGAAGGCGACGATTGCAACATCCAGGCCACATCTGTCCGATACCTATTTATAGCGGGTCGCATTAAAATCGTATAATAACATTATTATAGTGGCGGGTGTCAAAATCGCTTCATGCCCCGGAGCGCGATGCGGACGAAATGTAAAAATCATGTCACTGAATTACACACGCGAACAGAAGGCGTCGGCGGTAATAAAAACAGTTGTATCATCGCAGATTAAGTAATTTATATTGAAAAATATATTTGAGGTTAGCACGACTTTTTGAGCTTAAAACAAGACCTGTTTTAAGCTTTTTTATGATAAGACAAAAAGTAATGTGACGATGAGATTCGTAATCGTGCATTTGATTTTACGATTGAAATATTTTTATATAAAAGCGAATTTCATTTTGTTTTTGTAACACAATTTTTATTCCATTGAATATTAGTTTCCAATAAAACCGTCCTATTGGATACTTTTATTGGAAACAAGCAAACACTTAGAAGCGTAACATCAGCCTGTGTCAAAATGCAAAACAATTTTACTATTAAAATGTTCATGTTTGCTCAAAAACCTTTTGTGTTATTAGATTTTTTTATCTCATTCGTAACTTCATTGTGTCGCTTCAGCTATCGGACGCCAACTGTTTGACATAAACCTACCACTTAGATTGTCACAAGCTACGAACGTCTGACTATTGCTGTTTTTTAAATTAAAAAAATATTATAAAAAAATTTATATATTACTGAACAGCATTAGCAAACGACAAATTTTTACATTTTATCAATAAATAACTGAAATTTCGAATTCAAACATCTGAAGTATTTATCTAATAAAAATCTAATTTCTTATAATTTGGTTCTACAAAGATGACTACGGAGCATTTTTTAATAAAGCTGTTTCATTTTGTACAATTATCTTTATTATTTGGTAATTTGAATTCTGCATCAAAGACCCGTTCTGTAGCCGTCACCAAATATAGGTATTCCAATTTTGAGCTTTCGGCGGTAAACGCCGTCTGATGCAATGAGATGTGGCTGACACGCACAGACAAAGTATTCAAATTTATGTTTGTTCAGTCCGGGTGGGCAAATAAAAACCAAATTCATGTTTGATACCAAATTAATTCTTCATATGGATTAAAAAAAAAGTAGTAATTTTTGAACAACTGTTATCATGAAATAAAGATGCATAAGACAGTAAAGAATTAAAAGAGAAAAGAATAAAGATGCATTAAGCTGTTGGTATTTACTAAAGCGAAAGTCGGTTATGTTAACGGCGTTCTTCGGTGCCAATTTAAAACAAAGCTTACATCGTTTAATTTTAAATTGAATGCATTTTTTGTTTTATATTTTCAGTTTACGATATTTAAGCAAAAAAAACACTGTATTTTCTCTTCATTCATGTCTCAAGCTGAAGGAAAATTCGAGTTTATATTCAATGTTCCATATGTTGAAAAATTAACCAAAATTTTTGTAAACTTTTACTATGTTTGTTAAAATATGCAATATTAAGGTTGTAAGTTTAGTGTGCAATATTCCTTAATGAGTAGTTTAAAATTATTCCTTGGTAGCGGTAAATAGTAAGGAAAAAATGTGATTGCATAATCTGACTTTAGGATATGCATAGGTTATATCGATATTCGGTATGTAACTAGTTAATGCCTAGTAAATAGTGAAATTAAGTAGCATCATATATGAGTTAGTAATTTTGGGAATCTTGTAATAGTTAAGTATCATGTTTAAATAGGTTCGAATTAAAATTACGTGTTTAAGGAGCCAACGTTCGTGGTGCAAATTTTAACCTTATATTGTTTTGATGGGCTTAGTAACTAGGTAGCACATACCTCGTTCTCTCACGTGGCCAATTCGCATCTGAGTCATTACTTCTCACACTTCTCGGGGCGCCTCTTTGCACGACGATTTCGATATGGCAATAACTCTACTAACTTATCAATCATAAAATATAGTTGACACTTCTTATACGGCTAATACAAATTGCTTTCACCTCACTTCATGTTTCGGGCCTAACTGCCTCGCTACCCGCACCTCAATAAGGGCTATAAAGGGCTTAACAATAGTAATTCGAGTAACGCGCGACGTGACGTTTAGTTCACATAATTATTACATTATATTATAAATTTATGTATTATAAATACATTATAAACATCACGTTTCATAAAAGCGATGCTATAAAATAAATTAATACTTAAAAGAAACTAGTTGTTACAAATATTTAAACTATAAAACTGCACATTATTCAATTAATTTCATAATTTATCTTTGTTTCCCATTAAAAATCTTATTTATAATTAACTGTTAAGTAATAATAAATGCATATACTTAAATCTAATTGTTCGCCTAAGTGTTTAGCAAATTTTTATGCTGCTGCTAATTCTCACTATACAATTAATAGAAAATAATGCAGTTGCTATTCAAATTGGAAGAATACTAGTAGAGACAGAGTGACAAACTATTATAGGTATATATAAAATTACTTTGACCGACTTTTATAATTCATTGCGAATTATTAATTTTACATTTACAGAGGATTTTTTTTTTATTCTGATTTGGTATTGCTTTAATATTTCATCAGTTTTATAAGAATAATTTTGTACAGGAAAGGTTTACGTCCATTATTTCATTACACAATCTTCTATAGATTTCTGTCATGAGTTTACTTGCAGCTATGGTTTTAAAATCTTGAAATGAACTCTGTATACGCATTCCCGCATTAATAACTGCACGTCATGATTTTCATCTTAATTTTTTAAACACATTCCACACACTTATGCTTATATCGCATCTCCAGCGTCGATTTTCTTTCATACTTTTGTTTCTGTACCTAAATTTCACTAAAATAAGTAAACTGCGCAATGGATAGTAAATAATGTTTTCTTCAAAATGTTTTTCTAACTGTATCGGACTGCAGAGTATCATTCTAAATATATTTAAAATAAACAATATACATTTAAAAATTGTTTCACTTGTTCAGGCACTGACATATAAATATTACATTAAGTCATATTTTTGCTTTGGAGTGGTTTCAAGAAATATTAACTTGGACTAAATTAATCTAAAGAAATTAGATTCATTTTCATACTTCGCCTTAAGCATGCACAAAACTATTAACAAATAAATGTAAAGAGGAAGGTCTAACAATTGGAGATCTATGGTGAATATATACAGAAATCTAGGGAGCCTACCTATAAATTAGACTTGAGCTCATGTTGTTCTATTGTATATGAAAAATAATATAACATGTTAATATAGTTATGTAAAAACTGAGAAAAGAGCTTTTAAAACTTTATAAAATTTTGCGCCTACAACTCAACAAAAATAATAAAATATAATAAATTAATTATTTTTATCAAATAATACAAGTAAATTAAGTGAATTTTCTCCAATGATCATGAAGTTGTTGAACGCCTTTCTTAATTGTCACGCATTTTTACTTAGAAATGTCACATGTTAATTATGTCATACTATCGATCGGTATTCATTTTCATGCGGCTGTACATCCAAATAGTGGCCACCGTATAAACTAATTTCCCTTCCAAATAACGGTGCAATGAGCGCCGTCCATTATGCTAAATGCATGTAACTGCAGCGGGCAGTGCACAGTACCATGTTCGGCGTGTAGTGCAATTTCTGCCGGGTCAGGCCGTGTTGGCGACCGACACGTTTATTATAATAAGCTGGAGTAAACGAAGTTTTGTTGTTTTACAGTTAACGCACTTACAACGATCCACGGAGAGAGAATTGATGACGAATCAAAATTGGAACCAATTTTTAAGCATCCGAAAAATTGCATCAAACGATTGATGAACCATGTGACGTGTTTAAGAGTCACGTAAACTAGATATCTGTGGTCCTGTTTCATTTGGGTTTTAATGTAATGAAACAACGGAATGTAATTACGATTACTATTCTAATTGTTGACATTAACTGAAATTGAGTAAACTTCCATTTAGAAGTTGATTTCCTATTGTATATTATGACAAATCGTTCGCTTATACGTAAATGTTATGGCGTATCTAAATGGAATATATTAGGTAATTCTTTTATTATATATACATAACCTCATCTTGCGGCTCCGCTCGCGTGGAAATAATTAATTTCTGCATGTTTCATATCGACCTATCTCATTCGCGAACCCGGTCTCGCTCTTGATTCCGATTCCGTTTTGAATCCAGATTCCAATACCAGTTCTACTTCCGTTCTAGATTCTGATTCGATTCAGTTCCCATCAAATTGTCGCAGAGGTTATCCATACTTTTACACCAAAAGTATGCGTACTGCCGCGAAATTATTTCATTATGGGATGATCTCACTCCAGCTCTTGACTCCGATTCCGGCCTATCCTGCGATTCCGATTTTCGATCGATGTCGCTCTTGATTGTTTCTTGGATATCGTTTGTACTGATAACGAATTGATAAAAAATAAGGAATTTACGCGAGTAAAGTCGCGGACAAAAGTTAGTTTATACTTAGAGTGTACCGACAATGTATTTCTACAATAAAAAATAATCATGTAAATCGACTACTAGATCTCGATTTACATTCGCTATAGAGACAAAGTGTCTTGTAAGGCGTAGGGATACATATGCACTTATTTGATTGATATAAAATTATTGAAAAAGCTTTTTTGTTAATTTGTGAATTAAATTATTATGTGATTTACTTTCTCAAACGGTGACAAGAAACTTCTTTTATAATGATTTAAATAAATAATATAATATGTTAACACAACAAAATATCTTAATAATAAAAAATTAAAAAAAAAATCCAATTGTTATGAATTATTTTATGTGTTAAGAATATTTTTAGAAATTCGGTCTATTTGTTCCTTATAAATTATGGTTAGTGGAAAAATAGAAATGTTGTACACTAATGGCCACACCATATATACACAGCGAATGAAAACAATACATAAACATATATATGTACAAGCTTACCTATCAGCGCTTCGACGTGGTAACTGGGTATAATCTCATTTGCGGTAGACAGCTTGGCGGCCTCCGTTATGCACTGGACAAAGAACAAAACCATACGTTGAATATATTGTAACTTAATAATATCTAAGTTCAAGTTGACAGACACACATTACCAAAAAACATAGCGCAAGTAAAGAGTGAAATAAAACAATCCAATATATTGGGTGAGATGCATAAACACGAGGTGTGTGTTCATCTTATACAATGAGCCTAATGAGAAAAATTTATTTGTCAAACTTAATGATTTTTGAGTATTTCTGAGAGATTCTCAATGAGTTTATATTAAAAAGGATTAAAACGATATAGTTAGTATATTCAAATGGACGTTTATTTGTTAGTGTTTTATGCGTTCGTAGACCGTTCGTCCGATTGCGATAAAATATTGGTGACTCGTTGAACACGCGCACGAGTAGTGTTCCGACAAAAGAAACCATAGTTTTTAAATGGAATGGGAACTAGGTTTGGAAAGCTTCGGATTGAAACTAGTAGTACTTTATATAAATTAATAAGGGCTATTATTGTGTGCAACAAATGTAATTATGTATTATAAACTACCGACAATCTAATGTGGAGTTCGCATTAATCATGAAGTGAAATTTCGTAATATAACTTATCGTTTCGTATATTCTTTTGATTGATCAGTTTTCACTTAAGTATAATTCTAAATTCACTTCAATTTATTGACAAAAAAAATCGTGTGTGATTTCACACGAGGTAGAATTGAACATAAAGTATAGCATACAGCATAGTCTAGTCTCCATGGTATGCAGAGTTTGAGTACGGGTCCCTATACGACGGTAGAGTGGTAGTGGTAGAGTAGGGACGCAGACCGCTACGAACCATCGCATAAAGAGGAGACGAAGGATAGGGAAACTATCTAGAAACGCATTCTATCTCTTTCTCGCACAGCCTAAAATCCGTGTATACATTTACAGCTATCTCGTTATCGTTACACATTTTCGTTTAAATAAAATCCAATTTACACCGCCCCGAGAGAAGTTTTCACATCAGAAATAACAATTAACGAAACGCAAAGGCGTAAACGCAAAACAGAAAAATAATAAAGTCACGTGCTCGCGCATAACCGATCGGCCGCTTGACGAAAGACGATAACCCGGCTTCGCAAACAATAAATTGGATTGCGGAACACAATTTCAGGCGGCGTCGGTGTCCGTTGCGCCACCCAGTTGCCCCAGCCACCCCAAACGGCGCTCGCCCGCCCGCCGGTTGCGACAAATACCTTGGTCCGCGATTATTCCGCGTCCGAATTGAGAAACGTGCACGAGGAAAATTAGCCGCCTCGCGACGACCGCCGCCGTCCCGCGGGTGCCCGCCTCGTCCTCGTCGATCGCGTGAACTCTGATCTATGGCCGTGCGCGCCCGTCGGCGAGACCCGGGACTCGTCAGTCTGCCGGCCGGTATTGTTTACGGTCGTCGCGGTCTATGGGAAAAGTATTGTTCGATTGAATCGAAACGGCAAATGCTTCGCCGTCATCCTTGAACGTTTCGAGCTATTGTTTTTTATCGGATTATATCTTCTTTTATAGACAGTTTATCGCACCGGTCACATATCGAAATATATATTGTGGAAATCATTATTTTATTACTATTGCTACGATCTCAAGCACATTTCTTGGAAGGCTTAAGATACATGTGATTTCCATAAGGTGCGATTATGCATATATCTCCTGTTTTATTTGCACATTCGAAACAAATTTAAGCCTATCCAAAACCTTAAGGTCAAAGAATCTTTGTAAGAAATAAAAAAAAAATGCAATCTGAATAAAGATATACGAAACGCACCATAATCAGAAATAAATATAGAACATTATTGTGCAATATGTAATGATTGAACCGATTTAAATATCGGGCGGTGGTAAATAACCACAAATGCCACTGTATTTTAACTTAATTTGACTCTTCTAACGTTAACATGACAGGTTCCAGGACTGCAATTAACCGACCGAAATACGTATAGCCTTGTCGAGAAATATATCATGCATTTGTATATTTCCGAATTAAAAAGGTATGATGTCGCATCGAGTGTGTGCTGAAACATGGGAAGTCGACAACGGAAGCAAAGTCACTTGTTTATAAGCACTGTATCGCTTAGCGGCACGAGTTTACGACCGACACGCGAACGGTGTACCAGAGTGGTTCAGATAATTTTAAAGATAAAAATAATTATTTTATCAAGTCAGTTGCTTATCTCGAAATTCCGTTATACGATTTTTTCGTCTTTATTTCGAATGTTAATGTAATAAATTAAAGCAGACTCTTTCTAGTGCTCCTGCGTACTATAGCAAAGATTTTAGTTTTTTACTGGCAAATAAAATGAAACTTTTTGTTATCTCTTTATGTGAATTATATGTTTTAATAATACAAATAAATGTCGTAATATTTCCGAAATAAACATTCTCTACTTAGATTAGAGAATTATATAGATAAATTATTTATAAGATATGAGCACAAATAAAAATACACAATATATCAAATTCAGCTCAACTTTGTCTTCTCAATATATATTTAACTAAACATTTTTAAACTGCTTTTTGACAATTTTAATATAGCGAAGTCTGAGATCCCAAGTTCCTTTCCTTCTTAATATAAAAATAAATACAACACTTGGTTAGGGATGAGATATGCAGTTATGAACATCTCTATATTTTCATTGCTCTGTGCCGGACATCGCGGACTATTCTCCGATATACTTTGACGGTTGCACAACAAAACGATGATACACGAGTGTTGCTTAACAAGATAGATGTTTTCATAGCGCGGCGCGGGCGCATGAATGAATTCCTGTCTGGCATACCGCGAAACAAAGGTGAAAGAAAACAATTTGTGGGTGCCATTAGACGTGTGGCTATTGAACGAAGCGGCACACGTGCCCGTAACGTAACGACGTCTTGCGAAACTAGCGGTTTTTGTCGGCTTCGCTCGGGCTCGTTTCTGACTTCGATGATACTTTCGCGGTCTGGCAGCTGGAAGGAATAATTATTATGTAGCCACAGTACGTGTGTGTGTTGTGGAACATGCCAACATTGACTTGGATCAAATTTCTTGATTAATTCTTTTCAATTAATAGCGGTGAAATACGTGGAGACGATGTAGGGCGGAAGTAGTTTACCTTCGTTAGACATATGCATATATCGATTCATTTTTGTGTAACGAAAATGATTTGGTTGAAATAATTCGTCCCTCATTAAATATCTTTTACATTGTAAACAGTAATCTTTTACAATGACACATTACAAAAAACAGAGTAATAAGACAAAAGTCCCAAAAATTATATAAACATAATGTTGTGTATGATGAATTATCCAGAAAATTAAAAGTAACGGTTTGAAGATATCTCAATTTAATCAGATCTTTATTTTCAACCATTCTTTTTTTTACCCGTCATTAAAAAACGTCAAAATATTTTTCCATTTTGAAAATCTAGGTTTTCAAATGACACCATAAAATTCAATACAGATTAAAGCCCTATTTAATTTTTTTTCTTTATCATCAGAGACGATTTAATTCAATTAAAAATAATTACAATCACACGGAATGATTTTTAGTCGTAAATATAAGCTTCGAACGCTGATGTCATTTCCCCCCGGTCTTTAAGGCGTGTAACTTAATCGAAATAGCCATGTGTTCTGTAATATCTCTCCGTGACCGTAAACTTTTTCGGCATAATGATTTCGGAAATTGAGAACCCGAACTCTCGTGTGGGAGGCGAGATGACTACACTATAGGCCAAGGAGGTCGTTATTTAACTATAATCATAGATAATTGACTAACTTTTGTTATTTTAAAGTGTGTTAGGTCGGGTTTATACAAAATTTCCTAATTTATCTTTCTATAGGAAAATTTGTAAAAGTGAGTTTCACATTAAACTTATGTACAAGGCACTATTGAAGTTTGACGTCGGTGTTTTGTGGCACTGTATTCATAGAAGCGACAATTCAAAATATTCATTTCTAGCTTGTGATTACATAACCAATTAAATCACTCTTTTTGAGGTGTAGAGAATCATATATGTAAGAAAAAAATCGTTAGTGATTCTGTTATTTTTCAATAGAACACTTTCAATGGAGAATATGGCTCTCGGGCACTATGAAATTCGATAGAAAATAGTTCCCCGATAATATTATTATTAAAGCCTTATTTATTCCTTAATAACATGCAATCACCGATAATATAACTCACACAAAAATTTATCTGGAAATATATCATCAATGTTCAAATAACGCCAGCATGTGCAAGCGTACGTGATATGTACATGATGTACCATGCTGCGCGAGCGCATGGTCCGCGCGTTCAGTGCGAAGGGGCCAGCTGAGATCGGTGTGACAAAGTTGCCCAACCCATCTCCGTACATCTATTTGCCGTATGTGGGTGAAGGCTGTGGTATTGTTTCGCGGAATAAAATAGATTGCGGTTTTGATCCGCGAGATCGCAGCGAATCAATCAACACTGGGCGTTTAAAAGCACGGTTTGCATTAAGAGGGAGTGCCTGATGGATTCAATAGTGCCTAATTAGCGCTAGGCCACGCGGGAATTTAATTAAATAGTATTTTGGCATATATTAATAGATATTTGTATAATGGATGTATTGAATAATAAAATCTTATCCAACCAGGAAATTATCATGGCACGAAGTTTAAAGATATTTATCTGTTTTGTCGTTTTAAACTATTAAATGTGACGAGGATATGTCTATAGTACTATTCCAATGCTCAACAAGGACTTTATAGTGTTCGATACCCTTCGTTGCCGTTTCTATCTAAAACACGTGTTCTAATAGCCACGCTGAGCTGATGAAGTATTTCATTTAGCGGTCCTTTAGTCGCCTTTCACAATAGGTATAGAAGCAAAAAGAGATTGACTCGTCTCTTGTTTCAAACATCACACAACAATGCGTAAGTTTTCGCTTAATCACAAAATGTATGATTACTCACGATCTTTTCATTTATTATTATATTCTTATTTAACTATGCAATAAATAAACGTACTTAAGTTTAAAAAAAAACACTAGTGCATGCACAGGATCAAACAATGACCTTCAAGTGGTAGAGTTTACATTAAAAAAAAGAAACTGATTTCATATAAAAAAATATCAGTACGTATAAGTAATTTTTTTTTTTGAATTCTAAATACTGTAGCCCAAATTGTAAACAACCGACGTCGATGTGCTCATATGAAACGATCGATGAAGGTCGGCGAAAAAAGAGGTATTTAAGGATGGTACCGAAGGCTGTGGTTTATGTACACTTTAATGGATATTGGGTATGAGCTTTTGCCATGTTCTCATTTGTTTATGTAAATAAAATTAATAAAACGTGTGTTTCAATTCAAGCCAATATTTTTTGATGTGTATGTGAAATTACGAGATATAATTATTCATAACTTAATTGTGGTAGATATTTTTCAAAACTCGTAGTCGAGTTTGTAATTTTATTAATATATACTTTAATCGTTTATAATATAATGACTATTTTCTTTCAACGAGGATAAGTAAAAAGAAAGTTGCCTAGAACTAGAATATTTTAGTCGCCTTCTTTATTTTAATACTTTTTAATTTATTTTGATTAAATATAAACAAATACCCACCTTTCAAACACAATTATTTTTAACATGACAAATAGCTTTTAATATATTTTTTTTTTGTGCAGTAAAACAAGGAACAAGAGAGTATGTTCGTTCTCTTTCTGTTTTGTATAATATATTGTACACGTCACAGCATAAATTTAATTTTTACGACAGTCATATAAAACCATAAAAAAGCAGTGAACAAACCCGTGTATAATTGTCGTTTGAGATCACTGACGTTCTCCTTTTGGTGAGAAAGGGTCTTTAAAATTATGCGGACTTGCGTGTTTTTTATCGCTTTTGAAAGTGATCCATATTATGTTACGTAACACAATTTGCAATGCAAACGGCAATGATGTGACACCCTCTCATTATATATTTCAGATTTATGTCAGTTATTAATCCGAGTAGCCCTGTTTCGTCACCACCGAGTCCTTGAAATTGTAAGAATTATGTGAAATGTATACATTTGTATTATTTTCTCCACTGTACATATAGTAAGGCAATGACATTACAGACTCTATAATAATATAGTTATATATCTTTTTCAATACGATTGATGCTGTAAGTACAGTCGTTTTCATTACGTAGTAAATGTCGAAATAAAATTGTTGCAATAATTGTTGTAGTTTTCTACTGAATACTACAAACAGTTATCGCATGTTAAAAATCCATTAGCTTCAAATACCGGTGCGCCATAAGAGGAAACAAGGATATGCGATCAACGTGTGCCCGCCGAAAATGAGCATGAACGGATGACCATGCTTTACTGACCGAGGCTTCTATGTTGTATTACCTGAAAAACGGCCAAGTACGAGTAGGTATCGTTCACCTAGTGTTCTGTACCGCTATACAATACATTTTTGTTGTGCATTTACAAAAAAGATATGCATTTCTTTTTTATTTCGATTCGGGATATTTAGCACGAGCTCAATTAACATATCGCTGGTTTTTTACTATTTATTCTTTTACTTTAAAAGTTTTCATTATTGTCATACCAGTTTTGATATTTGTATGTATTATCGTTTTTAAAATAGAACAAAAACAAAGAATTCTTCATTTATTTAAGAAATACATCATAGCATACATACTTTATATAATAGATCTATGATTTAGTTTATAAAGTATCTCTTTATTTTGAGGAAGTATCTGCATACAAAACTATTTATAATATCATATACATATGTGTACGTGCAAGAAACATGTAACATAAAAATCAGCATAAAAAGATATTTGTAAGTGTGATATAAAAAATATGAATTATTCGGATTGATCGCTACATGATTACCGGTAGTGTGTATGTGTCTGTGCGTGCCCGCGTTTATCCGCGCACGTGGCATTGTGTGTTTGCGTGTGTGTATGTGTGAGTGTGTGAGTGTATTTTTGTGTGGGTGGTTAATTATTACAGTTTTAATTATAAATGAATGGTGTTTGTTGGTTTGTTGGTCTGTTCATCTATTGCGTAAAAATAAAGAAATGGATGGACTTCAGTCTATTTATTGCATAGTTCATATTCATATAGTGCATATGTAGTGGTTTTGCATGTTAACAGATTGTTCATGCAGAGTTGTAGAGTGATAAAAACCACTTTTTATTCCAGAAAAATCTACGCTTCCTGTGAAATAGAAATTACAATTGACTTTGTAATTAATAAATCGACCCGAATAAAATTTTGTTACTCCAATGATTTGATGTCAGTGGCCCCTAAGATACTGTTTATCGCGTCAAAATTCATAGCTACAGTGGGATTCGAAATTAGTCCAAAAATAGTATTATTCTATGTAAGCAGTTACAGCCGTCGGCCATAATTTCATCAAAATCGCATCAGAGAGGTATCCATATCGCAATCAAAATGGGATTGGGATCCGAGTCAAGACCGAGATCGGATCAAAATCGGCAAAAGTATCGAGCGCAGGACCCGGGTTCAGAATCTAGAACGAGACCGGGACCGTGCTAGACCATAAAACCTAGGTTTAAATTGAGAACAGGACCGACATCAGTATCGTAACTAAAAGGGAGATAGCTTGATGTACGAGGTGAACGAGTTCATTCTATGTCCAAGCGGGCGGAGTAACGAGCGAAAGTTAGCGGCTATAGGTATTATGTAGGTGCTGTAACGACTTATAAGACTTAAGCGCGAGTGGCGTCCGACAATCACAGTGCCGCTTCCCGTGTAGTTACTCAAATATAACGAATTAAGGAATCAACCTGCCATTCGCCAGTGCACATCGCGTTACCATGTACACTGCCAGGATGTTAGTGCATATACTGTTTAATGAAAAACCTATCCTTAAGGCTGACGTCGTTAGTGATCGTAAACTCAGATCAGTTCCGGATAAACTAAAAAGAGAAGTAATCCCTGAAACAGTTATATTTACTAGTACTAATTTCTAACAGAACAGACTGACTGGCTGAATAGTTCAAAATATGTTATCTATATAACTGTATGTGAAAACTTAATTTATCAATATTATTACAATAACATATATGTTCAGAGGAACGATGTAGGTATATGAAAAATAAAGTTAATTTGACACAACAATATAATATTAAATTTGTTGGTACGAGTGAGCTAAGGTAGCGACGATACGTAAGAGACTGGATTCTGAATTGTATATTTAATTATGAAATTAAGCTGTAGTGGATAAATAAAATACCTTGATACATTATAACTTGCTCAATATTACAAATTGATTTTATGTTCTTACAAAGATTACATATGCATCTTAATTTAGAAATAAAATTTAATTTCGTTTCGATATTTAATATGGTGTGTTATAATTAATTCTTGTATCGTTTTAAACAACAGGAAAATAAGCGCAAAATTTCGACTAGTCATATTATAGTCTTGAAAATAATTTTACACTTTGTATCAAAAAACAAACATGGAATCTAATAATGCTGTTTTGTCATAGACCTCTTTTTGACGTGGAACATATTCTTGATCGTTCGTAATAAGGATAAAGTACTAAATACTGTACAGCGAACCCTAATTAATTTTCTTTGTATATTTTTATATATATTCTTTATAATCACATAGTCTTTACGTGTCGATATTTAGAAATATATAGATCTAGTGTATCGAAATTTATTTTTAAACGAAATGTTATTAATTTATTATTTCAATTTGTTTGTTAAAGTGTTTGCAACATTTGTTGTTGCAATAAAATTATTGATTTCGACCTTGAAGATTTGCTTGAGAGACGCTTTGAATACGATGTTCTACTAGCATTTCTCAAGTCATCACTCAAGTCTGCAGGCTTTTCCAATTAACGTAAGATGTTTTTTCCGTAACTCCGTATTTGCTGGTAGTCGAGAGAAAGTAATATTAACCTTTCTATACCGGAAAGTTTGAACGGCGAAAATCTTTTCAAAACCGGTATTAACAACAAGCGCAAGAGAATAATAAAGTTAAAAAAAAAAATGAAATAGGACTCGTTTGTTCGTATAGATGCTAATTAGGTGCACTTTACTAACATGACTGAAAATTGTTGTGTAACATCACCGAACCACTTATTGTGCAATGTGTGTGACTTGAAAGTTTTTGAGAAATGGTTTTTTCTTATCAGCAACTCGAACCTTTTTATTCGGAAAAAAATGCATATTACCTTTTTGGATTAAGAGATTAAAACAAAAATGAATTTTGAATGTAATAATCATTTTTTTTAATGTAATTGTCATTTTGGTCATTTATTAGTAACTTTTTTTTTTGTTTTTAGTATTTTATGAAGAACAAATGATGGTGACGAAACGTGTGACGAATGTATGATTTTATTTTTATTGGTCAACATAGTATTTATTTTAATTAAATAAAGAGAGTGACTCATTCCCTTCCACGGCTTCTCAAAAGTCAGGTACGGTTGACAAATTAAAGACTTATTTCGTTAACTAAGTATTAAATTGTTTGTTATGAATCTTGATTTAATTGCTTTGAAGATACTTTAAAATACATCTGAAACTAACCTTTGCCTTGTTTGTTTATGGCGTTGACTAGGTACCCATTTTCTTTATATTTAATTCTGTATTACCGCAGGTAATTAAAACAATAATTATTTATATAACACGAAAATAACAAATATCCTAAACTACTGTTTCAATTTGCGTCTTAAGCTTTGAGTTGACATAGGAATTCTTTACATTTACTTATTCAATATCAGGTGTTATATCAAATTTTAATATAAATGAAACAGCAATTCAGTGTTTTGGTTTTTTTAACACAGTCGGGATTTTAATCTGGTTTTCTCTGAATTGAATTGTTATTCGTGCCAAAAGTGAAGTTAACTTTCTACTTATGAACTCAGGAGATGGGACACAAAAGTACTCATAGAAGAAAAATTTGAGAGAATATCTTAAAAAGAAAAGAAAATAAAAGCAACGCACAAGTGACTTTAACTCCAAAATACGGACAAAGAAACCGGAAGAGAATTTCGTACCGGAACAGCGATCAATTAAGAAACTGAAATGGGACCTGTTGCGAGAGTTACTGTCAAAGAATTTTATTACCCGAATCCGAAATAAGCTCGGACAAGGTCGAAACAAGTCGGTTGAATAACAAAAAAAAAAAAAATCGCACGCAATTTAGCGTGAATTGCTCAAGATTAATGTTTAAAATGTACCGAGTAATATTTGAGGACTTTTGGTGTGTGGAAATAATATCCGACGCAATAACGTTTCTGTTCGGTCATAAGGAAGCGGCCACTAAGTGCAATTTTTTCGTACGGGAGTTCATAGGTGTGTGCGCTGGCGACTCACTTTGGCACGGGGATCGCACTTTACCTTTAAAATGATCCAGTACCGTCAGCAAAATGAGCAAAACCGTGAAGGTGACTTTAACTTCTAAATATAATATCGATAACTAAAGACTACACAAATAGGAAAGAAAGAACATCCTTTCAGTATAGGCTGTCAAGTCTTTAAAGGCTTCAATAATTTCCGGTGACTCATACGACATTTTTTAGAATAAATATTATAAGTAGCGCTTATGTAACGCGATCTACAATGTAAAGCTTTTCAAGATGGATAATTTTAGTGATTAGTGTTTCCAAGAAAATGTGTTGCTGACTCTTGTTTTAAATTACAGCTAATCATTGTAAGACAATATTTTTATGTTAGTTCACGTTATTTTCAAAAATATTTTAACTATATGATACACGTAACATCCTGTGAACTAATAGTCAGATATATACATGCACTAAAATGAATAAATAATATAATATAAAAACAAAATTTATAAACACGTTTAATCACGAAATATATTAAAATGACTTCCGACATTATTAATTTTTTTTTTTCATTTTCATATTAATTCGAAATTACATTTAATATTTATTATCGTCATATTACACACATTGGAACATAATTACAGCATGGAAGAGTTTTTCTGCGGACCGTACTCGTTTGTCGGTCGGACATTTTGACAAGCGGCTGTGGTCGGTGGCACGAATGGGCTTTATTGCTGGCGCAGGCTAACACGAGAAAAACCTCGGTCCGCTTTTATTGCTCTCTCGCTATAATGAGCGAGTTTGCACTGGGTTTTTTTTTTTCATAAACGCAACGTACATTGTATGCATAATTCCATAATTCATAATATACGTTTCACATATAATATGCATGTGTTAAATCAGTAATATTACGAGTGGAGTGTTAACATATTTTATCTTTTGGACTGGTCCATGAAATTGTTTATATTTTTGGAAACTGTACCTCTAATTAAAGACCTATTTATGATAAATAAACTTTTAGTATGTGTTTCACACAATGTGAAACAATTATTCGTTTCAGATCATTTTTGTAAAACATTAAATTTTAGTTAAATTATTAGGAATAAAAATGCGTGCCCAACATTCGTTGTTTTTTGTGATGCAATAAATTGTAAGAATTTTTAAAACAATTTTAAAATAAAACCCTCAATTTTATTGAATTCCACACCTGTCCATATAATAATCATAAACGCTTGGAATGTTTTTGTTTCAAGTGCATGAATTCAATTATAATGGTAAAGTGTTACAGAGTTTATTCAGAAATTTAGGAGAAACACTATAAAAACCACCAACAACAAGCTCTAATCCCATGATCATTTTATGCAACATATTTCAAAGCAAATTATGTAAAATAGATTGACAAAAATAATTAAGTACAAGTTAACCTTTTCATCCTGTTCTCAATATTTGATTTAAATCAAATTTTCGATTTAAATTTTTATTTTTCATCAAAAAACCTTTTTTATAAATCAAATAATGCCGAAGAAATTATCAATAAGGCAAGAACATGAAATTGAGGCGTCGAACACGGGGTCTCTCACGATCTGCGCCTCCTTATAATGCGCATGTATAATTTGTTGTCATTAATGATTTACTCCGGCGCTTTCATACATTAATGCATTTCATTTGATTTATGTCTAAGGATGCTTACACGCTTTTCAATATGACGATAATGTCGTTCGGTTAACTTTAATATATCTAAAAATAGGAATTTCCTTTTTTGTCTCTGTTTATTAAAAAACATAATCATTAATTGTCCTTGATTGACCCCAGTACACCTTGGAAGGGCGGATAGATAACACTTTAAGGCAGCTGTTGCATGTGTGATTTGCTAAGTGCAACCACATAGGTGATGGTGCGACTCTTCAAGATGTCCAGACTTGATTGTTTTCCCCTGTAGAACGTTGATCAGAAAACTAATTTCAGTGTCTGAGTGTCCATATTGTGCATTTGGCATTACGGTCCGTGCATTTATATCTGTTTTGCGTGTTCTGTGCAATAATCCTAAAATTGCATCCGTAAGCATGCATAAGTGCAATGTAAAAGATACTCGGATACAGCCTGTACAAATTAATATATTTAGGGATTTCTTGGATTGTGGTAGGTACACTTGCGACGTATTACAAATAAATTTCAATCATAATAAGTTTGTATATAACATATTTCATTCATATTTTACTGTATAACAATACATACTATAATAACAATATTTAATTACAACGTTTTTCGTAAATAAATTTCTTTTATTATAAACAATTAATATATGGATAATAATCGACTACATCTTTATTTAATTAAGGCAAATAAAATTGTGTCTTAATTAGTTACATTTATTTTAATATATTTGTATTTCAATTATCACATTCACTGTATCAGAATTTCAATTTTAACGAAAACTTTACCAAATTATTTGAAAATTGTATTTTTAGTTCGCAAAAATTGCAATTTTAAAACATAATTCCATATAAATAACTAGCTAGGTGCGTCGCGGTTAATACTTTGGTCCAGTAGCGTCAATTTTATAATATGCAAGAAAAGTAAAGATACTTTTTTATATTTTGTATGCTTCATAATTTAGCGAAAAATTTCACCTGAAAGATGAAAATTTTTATCTTGAAATGTTTCTGTGTTCAGTATATATTTAAAATAGACTAATTACGTAAATAATATTTGCAATCGTCTTCATAATCATCGCACTAGAGGTAATGTCAATTCGTATAACAAATGTTGCACGCGTGAGGAATGAAGCGCATTCGATGAATACAAAAAAAAATCCTCATAGCGTAAGTTCTTTCCTCGATAATCGAGGCCGGCCGTTCCGTCCGCACACATCCACCTCTCGGTGAGATGCATTAAATTCGTCCTTGCACTTTCCGAGTTGCAATCATTTAGACAATTTATAGTTACATCTGGTCCCGGGCGGCGACTCATCATGACTAAGAAACTGGTCCGGCTTCCTACGTAAAGAGGATATTGCCCCATATGCGCTGCTCTGGTGCGCTCTTTTTTTTTTTTTTTGCGCTTGCCTCGCGGAATATTGCGCAAGTCGAGTACGTACGTTATTACGAGTTATGGATCGATGCGCAAGTAAGTGGGCGGAAACGATTTTTAATAATTTTCGGCAATAAAATGTACGTTTGTTTTCGACTACGTCGTGACAAGCCTTATGTAGTTTTCTTAAGGAATGACAGTCTTTATGATGTTAGGTTTTCGCGAAAGCTTACAAATTAATAAGTTTTGTGTCAGGATGTTTTGGAGACGTGGAACTGAATATGCTAGATTTATATTGCGAGAAGGTGGATGTAAAACCGTTAGTCCATTCAAAGCTGTCATACAAAAGACATCAACGGCATATATAGGCTATCATATCCATTTTTTTTTGAGTATCGTAGCTCGAAAATAAGAAATAGAGTTTTTGTAATGTGTGCCACAATATGCCTGTAAATTTTTCTATCCAAAGAAATATTTCTTTGGACGTATTTTTGTATTATTATATACAACGAAAATATTTCTGTTAGTAATAAAATATCGTTAGATTTACGCATAATTTTTAAAATAAATATCTGATAACTTTGTTTTTAAACAAATACATATATCAATTAAAATGCCAAAATGTGGATTTATAAAAATGAATTTTTAATATAATATGTAAGTAATGTTTATTAAATAATTAACAAACATTTTTATAACAATAAAATTTATTACTGACATTACTTTTTTTTTTAAACTGAAACTTTTTATCTATAAACCTCATAATTATCTTTCTAACTGCACTTTCGATGTTCTTAAATCAAACACGAAATCATGAAAAAGGAAACCATTTTTATTTGCAAGACAATTTTTATTAAAATTCGAATTATGAAAATCATACAACACTATCAACGAAATTATATAATAATTTATCACATAAGATGAAATGCCAATTCTAACTTAAACATTCTAATTTTCGGCTGTTAACATAAGTATTATCAAAGGTTCCGCTGCATCAGATTTTCACGTACCAAAACTGATCCTATCGCGCAGATCTGTTAAGTTCGAAATCCCACAACAGAATCGCCTAAAAATCGTGCTTACAGTAGCCGAAGCGAGGGGTCACAGAGATCAGCCCCGATAGAAAGCCGATATTAAAGATTGTAATAGCGCGGCACGCGTGAACGAGATATTAACGCGGGTTGCCCAACATCGGCTGAGACAATGCCGCAGTTAGCCTTGGGCGTGACGGACGGACAGCTGATAGCGCGCTGACCGACGTCCTGACGTTGAAAATCTTCGAATAGCACAAGCGAATTGTGACCTTAAATTTAATGCGGAAGGCCCCCTTTTACCCTGACCGGGTTTAAATAATTTTTAATTCGGCTCATCGTACACTTTAGTCGGTTCACGTATCGGCGATTAGTGTGATTGAATTAATGTTAAGTGATGTGAAATTATCTGTATGTGGATTAATAAAAAAAAAAGTATTTAAGATGTAAGTCTTGCCGTCTTAAGTTTTGAGTCAGTGTAAAGACGCAGATCTGCGTAATAAATTCAATAATACACTGACGATGGCTAATAAATGCTAATACAATTGTTACACCGACATTTATTACACGTACTATTATTATATTTTCGGAATCCTAGTGTCATTACAAATGTTAATAACTATGTATTAGGAACCAGCAGTCTCTACGTAACCATCTAGAATTGAAATAATAATTATAGAAACTTTTTAGTTTCATTTGTGTGATTTACTATTTTTTTAAAACTATCATTTAATGATTTTATCTGCCTATACATATATTTATATTTTGATTTAATAAAAAAAATCAACATTTAACTCTCAACTCCAGTCATTTACATAAAATAGAAAATTAAGAAATGACCTCTGCCGTTCAATAGAACTACTCCGAAAACTTAACATAATAAATCAACTATTGCTAAAAACAAAACATAAAATCATGAAAAGGCACAAATTCGTATTAAGACCTTTCCAATGATATTAACTAACTACAAAAAATCCATATTATTATATAGAGTTGAAGACAAAATATTTCTTTTTTTCTTAATCACCAAATAGATTTACTTGGTGTTGTTTATAATTACATAAATTAAATAAATACATTTTATAATTAAATAAATACGTAGGTAAAAAGATATTTCAGTCATATTGCTTTCTATTTGTTATATATTACGAAATTTTATGTGTAGAATACTTCAGTGATATAACTGTCATCGAGTAATTAAATATTTGTAAACATTTAAAAGCAATGTACAAAATCACGAATATGTCACATTATTCACAGGTCTTATCGGGGCCATTTTAATATTTCAAGATCGGTCAAAGATTATAGACATTAAACTAATCATTTAACCATTAAACTCGCCACTAACGACACATATGTAGCTATAAAGTTAATAAATATCTCCAGCGTCATATCGAATTACAAATACGAGCGAGAATTTTACACAGGCGAATGTTAAACATACCGCGTAATAAAATTTCTTGATAGCTTCTTTCAAACGACGAGAAAACCATTCGGAGATATAGCGTATAAATCTTTGTTCGGCCATTTAAATTATATTTATCAGTGGAGTTATCGTATTCTAACTTTGCTATAGTTCGTATTTAATCATAGGCTTTTTGTTGAAGGATTAGTTTATCTTCTGATAAAAAAAATGTATACATATATCTGTCACGAACGTGCCTCAAGAAGCAATAGTAATGTATGCAATTTTTTTTATAAACAGTAGTATACCTTTTAGACCTACAAATATTGGTACGCGTTTGTATAACCGAAATATGTAGATGTGTGTATTTCATTTAATAATCGAATTAAATGATATTTATTTACATTTTTATGGTTCTTTTATTTAATAATTGATTTAAATGATAAAAGAATTAAAATTATATTCGTTTACATTCCTTATAGTTCTTACGCTTTTTTAAACATCGGTAACACTGTATTTACGCGGCAAACGCGTCAGTGTCGGCGCTTTGATCCGGGCGCCCGCCTGCGTGTTCACCGGCCGCCCGATTAGACATACGCAGTGCCGAAACGACGACTATGTGATAAATATTAGTGAAAGTTGCGAGCCTTTTAAAATAAAAGATTTATATGTCGAAACTTGAAGCAGTACATTATCTATAGAGTACGTACAACAAAATTAAAATAAAATAGTCTCCGTAAACGAAAATTGTTTTCTATTAGTTTGTTTCAATAATCACAAAGAGTCAATGATTCACAGTAAAAGAAAAACCGGTAAAGCGCGAGCAGGACACCGCATCGAGGGTCTCGTATCGCCCCAAAATATAATTGTGGTATTTTACACCGATTGTAGAAATTAAAAAGAAATACGACTGCTTGAAAGTGAACTGAAAACATGTAAATAAAATGGAATAAAAAATCATCCAATTAAGTACGATAAATATTTGCAGTCGGAGGCATACATATACCAAAAGTCGCAGCAGGTACGGTAACCCATAACTATATAAGATATAAATACAAACACACATACAGGCTGATAAACACATCACCTTTCTTTATGTCGCGCGGTCGGGTAAAGGATTTCATTTTTTTCGTTCGCTTAGGGACCTCTATTACCTATTGAGGCCGACTCACATTCGACACGTTTTTATTACTAATTTTTTATTTTTGACGTGACAACGTCTTAAATTAGGTTGCGGCTGGGAGTCACTTTGAAAAGTGTAACGCTCGGTAACGTAACGATGAGTCACCGAACGAGAGAGGCCCGCCGAATGCCTTGCGTCTCTCTCCCACTCAACTATGATCGGTCTGCCGCGCGCTGCTAGAATTAGTGCATAGCTTGCAAATGTATTGCAAGTTATTGTATGTATATTTGTATATAAATACGTATGTATGTGTAAAGGTAAAAATAAAATTTTGTTAATATGAAATTCAGTGCGAGATTCTTTGTATAAATTAATGTTTTAAATATAATTCTTTGTATAAATAAATGTTTTAAATTGTTACTATTATTTCATCCTTCTTCCTACTATACGAATGAATATTCACATTAAAATGATTTTACCATTCAAAGTCGTTGTCACGTAAAACTTTCGCCCGTATACCGACTTTACAGGCAACCAAATTTTTTTATTTTAACCTTTGTAACAAAATAACTATTATTAGACCAATAAAGACGAAATTGGTACATAATGCGTGAATAAAAATGTACACAATGAAACGTAGGATAACATAAATTATTACAATCATATAGTATTCGGTAATTATTATAATGATACAGTATCGGTATAATTAAACAATTTCTGATCAAATTTTATAATTTTTTATCTATGTTTTGTTATGTTTCACTGTGTCTATTCTTATCATCGCTATAAGCTAACGTCACACACCGGTGCGTGATGTTTATGTACAAACAGAGAAATAAAAATTTGCAAAAAATCATGATTATTTTTTTTAATAAAACGGCAAGGAAGAACACTATAAAGGACGTAATTACGTATCTAAGCTAATATGAGCCAGTATCAATAGAATATAATGGTTTTTTTCATATTTCGTTAACGCTCAAAACAACGGACATCCTTAAACAAATGTGCTCGACTGGTTTCTAGTCCGAATGACATTTAAGTTAAAGTGCCGTCTTAACATTTATTGTTAATGCTTTTAATCTGACACCATATTTATATGGAGCGGCCGCAAAAAAATAAAATTCAATGACGACGGCCTAAAAAAAATGTTATAAGTTATTCTGAACGGTTTTATTTTGTGTGGATACAATTCCGTTTTCTTTGCCTTAACATTAGAGGTGATTTAATTAATTAATGAAGGTTTGAACAATCTGTGATAGAAATTGAACTTTTATCTATTTAAAAAAATGAAAATAGATTTTTTTAATACCTTACGGTTTGCTATTATGAAGTTGATTTAGTATTTATTTGACTTGCATTCGATACAGTTTGATAAGTTACTCCTTCATGGTACTTTTATAATAATGTACAAAATAAAGATAGGTTACAAATTCATTAAACAGTTGGCGTTGTTAATAAAACGAAATATATAATGATTCACAAGGATTAAAGAAATAATGTACATACTGAAAAAAATCATGAAATAGAAAAAAAATTGTAAGAAAAATGTTTGTAGTTTTTAAATTCTTTTTCATGAAAAAATAATAGAACAATTAGAAAATAATTTCCTGCATCTGTAAGTAAGACTACTATAATAATTAAAAAATAACTTTAATGGCTCTATATAGATATACCTTGAAGTAGTAAGTAGATATATTATGTGGGACAATTTATGGACCGGCGTTAAGCCCCGTGCGAGGTGACAGCGGCCCGCGCGTCTGCCGCGCGCGGGCGGCCGCCGGCGCGGACGCGCTTAATGCCAATATCTCGGTGAGAACTAATTAACTCTACGGAACCGTAGATCGGTCTACGCGTTTTTCATTACTTATATGTCACTTGTACGCTGTATAGTTACTATATAGATACTGGAATAGAGACCGTTTCCAGCTTGGTTCACGCGAACGTGTGGCGAATTTCTGTCTTCGATTTTATTTTTCTTGTCATTTACGATTACGTTCTCGATTCCGATGTTATATTTATACTAGATTTTGTTTGTGGTCTCAATTTAGATCCCAATTCCGTTTCAATACTCGTTCCTGATCCAATTGTGATCAAATAAATCCATAAAAACGTATAATTTTACACCGAATATACATTATACACCTAAGTTCTTTTCTGAAACTATATCACACCCACTCTTGATATCAAACCCGGTCCCGATCGCGTTTGCATTTCCGGACCGAAGTTGATCTTGGTCCATCCTTGGATATTGCTGTTAGCATAAATAATAACCAATTAACGTTAATAACTAATCGGTATAAAAAGAGAATAAGTTCTTGTTAAATTAGTACTTCTGAAGTTACTGTATATTTAAACCTATGTAGACAAACTACTTTATGTACTAAAAGAAATCACGTAAATTGGGGTGATGGTATTCAATTTATAAGTGCACAAACGCATAAGAAAAAAAGATAGAAAAAATTTTTTGATTTGTAACATACAAAGTCGTGACATCCCACTGCTCGGTACCGGTGTACTTTCATAGAGGGTATTAAAAACTATAAATATTTCCCGATGCGTCGATGATGTTGTTGGTAAAAAGACAATTGATAGTCGTCAAGACTTTGATAACCCTTTTTCGGCATGTTACAGGCTTTGTCAGTATTTTCGATATGAATTTCATATAATAATGGCAAGTGGACGTGTTAGGCTATGGCTCGTTCTTCGATCGATACAGATCGATAATGACGTATCGCAAAGAGCGAGCGTCTTAAATTGATCACTCAATCTCATAAGATTCTAGGGAGTCCCGAAAAAAAAATGCCTGCTTGCTCGTCATTTTCATCATAAAAGGTATAAATTGTGTCATCAAAACGGTCAATAAAATATATTCCGATGGATTGGACAAGATCTTGCATTTGTGTGAATGCAAGATCTAACCATATTTCACTATAGGAATATCTTTGATTTTATTGCTATAACCAGCAAACTTGAAACTAGAACTGATGGTATAGATAATTATATTTTTTGAACTTTAATGAATTATAGAGGGAAAATTGCATCTAATACGCTATCACTGTATGTAGTTGTCGAATCGGCAATGTTATAGAGTTTAACCGGATTCCCGATAAATTATTTTTAAATCCATGAATTCACAAAGGCAATGCGAAATCAAGGATACGAGTCATGTACTATTATAATACCAATGAAAATTATCATAATGTTACTGTAAATGTGTTTCATCCGAGAGGTGATGGCATAATGAACAATATCAATGTATACCGCAGAAATCAATAAAAATCTCAGCAGATCTAAGCAAATTTGGATAATACACAAAATGTATCCTTTCTGATTGCAACGACACGACATAGATATGCAATGCTAATTGTATCAACGGCGACGGCGATGCGCTAGCGCAGAAAATGCCACACACTTGTTACCTCGAGGAAGTCGCCGTCACGATTGTACATTCACGAGTGCAATGAGTTTCCTGTGCCTTAGAAAAGGAACAGGGTGAACTTGAATGACGTCATAGAAATATTAGTTGCATACTATGTGTGCGGTTGTGTGCAATAAAAATAAATCTCCGCTCAAGGAAATGGATTCTCATATAATGGAAGCAACTGACAGAAATAATTAAACATTTGAGTTCATGCTTATTTTTTATATCGAATATATATCTTTAATATTACCAAAGGGATTCGCTTTTACGCTATTATTAAAATAGGCCTAATCTCTTCCTGTTTAGTTTTACTTCGAAAACAAACTGTATTACTGAATCAGGTTTTGCTTTGTAATTTATTATTTAATATAGTCTGGAAAATTACTTAAGCGCATCCCTAATAATAGTTGAGAGTCAGACCCGTGTGAATTGGCCGCTATATTTTTGTCTTTAGCAATTACAGACAACGCCGGCCTAGGGGCAGAGCGGGTGGAGCGGTCGCTCTAGGCGCCATGTAACTAGGGGCGCCAAAAAACCAAATGCGAAGACAATTTTCAGCAAAAAATTAAATTTTGATGTTGTTTTCGGAAAGACATAGAACAGTGTTACGACACTTAAAGTTACTTAATTTAATTTAAGCTTAATATGCGTTGATGTGTGCAAAAAAAACTTATTTTGAAAAACTAGCAATTATTATTTAAATTTTGGAAAATTGAAGTACTGACTCGAGTGCGTTTAAAAACAATCTTGCTCCACCCCGATCAAAAATGGGGCCGGCGCTGAGTCTAAAGATTACATAAATAACGTTTCGTTGTCAATTATTGTCTAAAATAAGCGTATCATGCCTTTTTACTAAAACTCGCATGATTGTATCCCTCCATGTATTGGAGTGAATAAATTTTCTGTCCATTGCTAAAATAATAGAGAATAATTTAAAGATTTTTGTAATGGTTCAGATTTAATGTTAATAGTTGTACTAATAAAATAAAGTAAGTAATGAAAATTAGGCTCACAATAAACGTATTTTTTTTTGTATCGTATTGCTGAAAAAAATTGCGTTACTGATGAATCCATAAAATTATCCTTTCGCAGTCTTTCAAGTAAAAAAAAAACAACAAAAATTTGGTTGCCTGTAAAGTCGGTATACGGGCGAAAGTTTTACGTGACTACGACTTTGAATGGTAAAATCATTTTAATGTGAATATTCATTCGTATAGTAGGAAGAAGGATGAAATAATAGTAACAATTTAAAACATTTATTTATACAAAGAATTATATTTAAAACATTAATTTATACAAAGAATCTCGCACTGAATTTCATATTAACAAAATTTTATTTTTACCTTTACACATACATACGTATTTATATACAAATATACATACAATAACTTGCAATACATTTGCAAGCTATGCACTAATTCTCTAGTGCTGCGCGCGCGGCAGACCGATCATAGTTGAGTGGGAGAGAGACGCAAGGCATTCGGCGGGCCTCTCTCTCGTTCGGTGACTCATCGTTACGTTACCGAGCGTTACACTTTTTTCATAAGTGACTCCCAGCCGCAACCTAATTTAAGACGTTGTCACGTCAAAATATAACTTGTTTTTAAATTTTATTTATAAATCAATTTAATTTTTCAGTTAGCCTTTAAGTTTTGTAATACATATATATGTACCACATAAAAATAGATTGTGAGCCTATAAACTTGCCTATTGTACATACATACATTACATACATACATAATTTATGTTAAGATATTACAGAAGGATAGTATAACATGTTTTTGAGATGTTTTAAGATGAAATTTTATAGTATCTTCGCCTTGAGTAACGGTCTTTAAGGCGCTCGTCCACGGTTTACTTGTATAATTCACGTACGCAGCGTGTGCGTTCACAGCGTGCAGCGCTATTAACTAAGTGTAGTATCTATGTCATTTCGTTAATCTCATTAATGATAAAAATTACTTCAACGATTTAACATCCGCGCATAGCTTCCTGTCAAATATCAAATGTAAATTTGCTTATTAAATCTATGATAACGTACAGTACATTAATAATATAAAGTTATCGATAGAAGGAAGTTTATCTAGAGACATATTAATAAGCAGCTTCTACGATGGACTAGATATTTAGAGACATCACACAAAAAATAATGACAGGCGTGCCGATGTATAGAAATCGAATGCATCCAATTGCATTTCCCGACATCCGTCGATATTAATAAACAAACCGTGTTCAATGTAAACGCGGGTCAGTCCGCGGGCGGCCACCGCCGGCGGACGGGGAAACGAACACATCCTGACAAACGTAAGCGACTCCGTACGCCGACAAAAACGTATTAACAGTCGTGTACGCCGCCGAACGCGTATAAATAATTCATAGGTCACCCGACTCCCGGTGGTCCGTCGGGGGGTCCGACGGACCGCCGCGGCTCACCTAATTAATGGCATGTAGATCGCCGCTCCGGTGAAAAAGCGCTATGAAAGGTTAAAAGTTACACTAATTAATGGATTTCCGTGGCTGATTTTATTAATTACTCTGTATGCACTGATTTAGAGATCGAACTGCGAAAGCCGATGTGACTTGTTAAAGTTTTTAATTTAGAACTTTTGAAGTATTAAGAATGCACAGATATGTATGAGACGAAATAATTTTCACCAAAATTCTTGTTTTATTTCGCGGAAGGATTCTAAAAAAACGGAATAAGATTAACAGTAAATGAAATTTTAAAGAGTGTAATGATTAAAATTATAATTATTGCGAACCTGTGAGATATTTTCTATTAACAATAAAAAAATGATTAAAACAATGATTACAAAAATGTATTCATTTTGCTAATTTGTTTAATTCTACCAATTATTTAAATTACTAATTTTTGTATATTACTTAATCAATTTACATTATCAATGAGACTTTTTGTATTATACCCAACCCCTTGTTCGTGGCGTGGTAGCGGCCGCTCTGCGTCTGGCCTGCAACAGTAAAAGTGGCCACGCCTGCGCGCAAGGGATATCTTGTTGAGTGATCGACTATCAAGGAGCGTGAATTAACACAGATAATAATTAATGGAGGCGTTAGTATTATAAAGTTAATCTCTGATTAAAATAAATTTAATCAAGCATAAAATTGTGCTCGCGTTACCGACATAAAAGTGTTAAATATACATACAACCGCCATCGTACCTATAAATATAAATATTTAGATTTTTAGTCTAAATATTTAAATAACACTACTATTCATTCCACCTTAAATGACAGTTTTTGAAACTCTAAAGATTTATGTTACGTATTATGTATCAGCTCACTTTATCTTTACAATTTTTTTCTTTAACGTCAAATTGCTTGTCAAATATATTTTAAATTTGTTTACAGCACTATAATAAAAACGTGCTTTCACCATAATATTCATCTTAAAGCCGAATTATTATTACCGAAGACACACCATTCATAGAGATCTCTTGAGCCTTCACCAAGTTATGTGGTTACATACAAATCAAATACACAGGAAATAAATATACATAGAAAACCAGTACTATAGCCATAACCAGATCGATTAGTTACCGGGTTGTTTCCTTCAGTAATGGTTTAGTATTTCAAGCGCTATTTAATGACCTACCAACTAAAGATTTATTGAATTTCGATCGGAAAATTTAAGTATTCATGTCATATCTATCTATACGTGAAAGTTTTTTACCTCCAACAATAATGGTGTAACCGCTATCGAGGCAAGTGGACGCGATCTCGCCCTGACCAGTTATGGACTCCGCGATATTGATACAAAAACACGAATAGTTGCGGCTACATTTCACTCGTAGACCTTGTATGCTCGTAACGGCCCATCGCCATTATTAGTCGGAGATATGCGATATTATATCCTTAATAGGATATAATGTCACATATATTATAGGACATATTAATTTATGATATATGATATAGAAAATATAAAAGCTCTGAATCAGGTTGGAGAAATATAAATAATTAGTGTAAAAGGATTAGTATGAGCTCATGATGCTACATAATTTACAGTTAAAGTTAAGTTTACGGCTGGAGCAACGTATTAAGCAAATTTACATTTCTGAAATTTTGAAGAACAGAATATGATTTTCAGCATTAGTAATGGAGAAACATAAAGGAACATTATTTGTTATATGCACTCCTTTAAAGCATTAATTTAATATTAAGGGAGTCTGTTTGATTCAGAGAATATTGTATTACATGTGGTTACGCCATTTTAATCAGATATATTACATTGGAACCAGAACGTATATTTCATTCTTTGTGTTTCTTCTAAATATACAATTATACATCTCTTTCTACCTTATCATCTACGACTTACAAAAAAGCCTACACGGTAGCTACCGTCCGTCGCCTGCTCAAATCGGTAAACGCCGTTATGAAAATTTTAAAACAATATAATTTCCGTCTGTTAGTCGTTTTAATTTTTAATAAAACGATAGCACTGTTATATAAAGGAAAGCACACAGTACCAGAAACTTTAACAAGAATTGTGAGAAGTTTGGATGGTGGTCACCAGATCTAGAATAAAAGGGAAAGTAAAATTTTCTTCGTCAAGTGGTGAGTCCTACCAGTGTTCCCACCTACTTGTTCTTTATATGTTTCTGGTGTAGATTTGCTTATAATATAATATTTTACGTATAACCAGCAAGGCGATACATAGCTGTATACCAAAAAACCAGCGCAACCAACATGTTTAACTTAGGCCATATTACAGCATTATGATGACAGCCTAACAGCTGTTCGTGTCCAAACTTACTTAAAATAGTTTCATTGACGATACTGCATACACTTTTATATAAGTTACACATTTATATAATAAAATAGTTCCTATAATAATACTTAAATCGTTACTTTAGTAATATATTCATTAATAAATTAATACCATAAATAATCAATATACAAACGATTATTAGCGTGTTGAAAGAAAGTTTCTTATTAAATAAATATACAAATCGTGCATTAATTTAATAATAATTTATTCAAATCACAGCAGTATTTCAAACTTCTAACTTTGGAATAATTTCAGCAGCTTGTCTGCCTCGATGACAAATTAAAAACCTGTTGTTATTTAAATATTTATCACGATATAATATATTTATCACGATATAAACCACGCAACGCGTGGTTTATAACAACTAATCGAAAATTACAGCACTTCCCTAATGCGGTCGTTTTCGTTGCTCTCGTCCGTGCGTTACAGGGATCCGACTTACGCCACCATCGATCAGATAACGCGTAACGGTCGATCGAACGAAAGCGAACGCACCGCTCCTGACCTAGATGTCACGCGACAGCACGCGGTATCGATGTGCCCGCGCAAACTGTAATAGTGTTGCGCAAAGGTTTATCGATAAAATTATAATTACCAGGGAATGTTGCAACGCGCGCGTACTCGCCAACACGCCGATTGTCGATACGGAACAACATATGGGAGGGGCGGACAAGTAGGTAGTTCTTCGATGAATGATCTTCGATATGTAGATCATTTAATTGCATGCTTCGATCTTATATATCTAAATTAGCAGGTATAATTGCATGTATTTTGATGGTAATTTAAAATTTCGATATTAAAAATAAGAGAGTAAAGAAGAATCAAATTACTTCACATTATTCAACAAGTCTTTAACACGAAACACTTTTTCAATCGGACTGAATTGATAGACTGTAAAGCTAAAGTACTAAATTGTCGTTTTGGTTCTAGTGTCAAATTTGTATTTTAGTCCGTTGGCGTGATAGGAGCAAATTGAAACAAATTTGTCTTGCTTCGGACTTTATTTTGACTGCATGGCACACCACTCTTATTATATGCCGTTCTTTTGTACGTCGCTAGATAGTGCACATGCTGTTTTGTTGAAATACTTTAGTAAATAGGAAACGCGTACGAGGGACGATAGATGCACGCAGGCACGAAAAATGGTTAGATATAAATCGAGGTGTAAAGGCAAAACCTCTAAAACATGACATAAAAAGAACCAATATTAACCCAATAATGCAGAAAAACATATGCGCGAATAGTGAGATTACGTGTATTTTGTTCTTCCACTTGGTGTCCTCGCAGCGGTTGTGATCTCGCCTTTCAGCGCCACTTATGTCGAATTTTTTCCTGAATTCTTTTCAGGGATTTTCGTTTTGTGATTTGATCTTGCTACCAATTTTTAATATTATTTTTGAGAATAGTTCTTTGATTTCTTGTCGTGGTTTCGGCATTTGTTATTTTTTTGTTAATAATGACTGTGTATGCTTTTTAGTTAGTTCTGTTTGAACAAGACATTATTTCAAAAATTTTTCATGCAGTAATTGGCTGCCGTGTGCCAACACAACCCACACAACTTTTTTTCGTGCCATTCGTTACAATTGTTAAATTAAATTGTACATAGACGGATATAATTAATTGAAATTCTTTAAGGACGTTAAAAGAAAATAACAAAAATTTCGTATTTTTGCAAATGAAGAAATGATATATGACCCAATTATCTGCGCAGTGAGCCTAGATTTTAAATGATATAGTATTGTTAAGGTGGTAACAAAACGTGCGAGCACAGAGTAAGTGGTCACTGCCGCTCATGGGCACCTGCAGCTCCAGAGGATTCACTATAGCGTTGCCGGCATTTTAGCTCAGAACAGGCTCTTGTAAACGAAAACATTTTTATAGAAGTTTTACAACACTTCTTCCAAATTTTTGATGTACTCCACTTGAGTTACAGTACAAATTTTCGACCAACATATATACACAAAAAATGCAGTAAACAAATTTGATATGATTGGGTACAAGTTAAGTCTACAGTGTGGTTCACAGGGACCCAAATAGTTACAATTGCAAAATGAACAATCTGTCTAACTTTAAAAAGTAAAAGCGAGTAAATAATTATTGTTTACAATTTAAAGTTGTACTATTGTATATTAAAATATATACATGAGCGGTAGCTTATTTGGGAAGTAGACAAGTAAAGGTGAAATAAATCCATCAATAACCTTTTTTTGGTAACAAATATATTTCTTGGGGGGCAAAAATTATGTAAGAATTCGTCATTTTCGAAGTAAACATGAAAAGTTGTATATTAACTTTTGTTTAGTATTGATGTGTCTCAGTTTTTATTTTAAATTTTCTATAAAATACTACATGTTTTATTCTACATTATTCTAATATTCTATGGGTTAAAAGTTGAAACTGCGGTTATTCGTCGAATTCTTATGAGAATTAGACGAATTTCCATAAGAATTCGTCCAATTCGACCAGATGAGATCGGATATATCGCAATCATACTGAAGAATGTCGTCTAGAGTGTATATTAAAGAATTATAACAATAATTAATTGTAATATTGCGTTGTTTTAACATCCATTAGCGAAGCCCGTGACTCACCAAGGTGGCGGGGTGAAGGCTTTGGTTATCGGTTTTTATCCCTTACAACCTTCTTCATATCTTTCGACATACCTGACGTGCGATCGAAAGATAATTGCGGGGCCGCCATTGAAATTATCGAATTGAATATTTTACGTCGACGAATCATACAACCTTGTGTGATTCACGCTGCGCTCGCGCACTTTCTGCGCACTGAAACGTATGCTGGCGAACGGAGCGAGTCGCTTACAAGCATCCATATGCACTATAACTTAAAAAATCTCACTGCCTGTCTTTGTATTTATGCGTCTACAGTTCGAGGAACACTGTTCCGCTTTTTATGTTCCCTTTTTAGTAAAAAATACGTTGTCTGATCAGATTTTACAATACGTTTGGCTATGATAGGTAATTTACGATATAGATACTATACAATTTCTGTCCATCACGTGGAGAGAAAAATAACACACTACGCAGTGGTGACAAATTTTAGGTTTGTGTGTTTGTCCGTATATCCTATATCTGCAGGTAAAAGATTAGTACTAATATCAATAATATTAGTGTGTCGCTACCCCAGTGGACTTCGTAATCGAAATCGGGACCGGGATTGAAATTGAGAGTGCGACCAAAATCGGGGTCACGATTGAAAAGGAAATCACGCGAAATAAAAAATAAAATAATTAATTTTATATCCACGCGGGCCAAGGCGCGGGCGAAAATTAGTGAGATAATTTTTTTATTTTGATAATAATAATAACTTACGACTAGTTCGAAGGACGCTGTCTAGAAATCGTAAAAGTAAATTATAAGTTCAATTTTTTCCGGAAATCCGATTAAGTAATAATTTTGAAATATAATTTTGGCTATAAAAATACTTCAAATGCTATTAAATGTCACAAATAAAAGCCGCATCTGTGCAATAAATAGTTTCCAAAACATGAGATATCATGATAATTCTCTATTTTAATCTTTGTAATTGGCAATACTTAGATTTCGCAAAAAAGCCTATTAATCTTTTTGCTAACATGGACTATAAGTATGATATACTCGGCAGAGTATTTAGCAGAATGGGAACTCAATATGTAAGGTGGTTTGACTCTTAATTTTTTAATTTTGATAAAATCATAAGCTGTCATTACAACTGTTGGGAGGAAAAAAATTGTGCATCGTGATACATCTTAAGAATATTTGTAGGACGAAGCATTTTTGGGTCGTCATTGTTTACGTTATTGTTAAGTCAATATTATTATATCAAATAGAATGTACTTCTATATATATATATTTCAAGGCGATTTCAGTTTTACGGTATTGTAACGTAAGCTTATGAAATTACCGGTATCGATTAAACAAAATGAATCATTTTATTACCGAAAAATCATTGGTCATTGCGACCTCGATCTTTAAGTATCGCAGTCGATTTGACAGGCTCGATACATAATCAATAGTTTCGCTCCACGATATCTCTCTGAAGGTCGAGTATGGGATAGTTAGGATTAATGCGATGGTATCTAATGATCCATTAAGTGAATGTTAAGAGTGTTTCTCTTTTATGTAGATAAACTGGTTTGTGGAAGACAATAATTTAACGGCAAGAAATAATGTCAAAATTAAAAGTTAACAAGTTGGACTCGTTCGCAGAGGGTTCCGTAGCTAATGCAATTTTTTTTTTCTCTTCTTTTCTTTTTCTCTTCCACTTTATTTTTCTGCCTCTATTTCTGTTGCAGAATTAAGTTTCAATGTAAAGAAAAAACTAAATTTATGTGACACACAACACAAAAATTACTATTTTTCTATTAAAAAAAAGTATCTGCATGTATTCTGTATCGATATATTATCTGATATTACACAATTTTTTCTTATTTTAGGTGGAGTCGTTTCGAAGATAAGTATAAAAGAATCGGAGCTATATACTAAATTTTCCAATTTTCGCTTTTAAGACATTATCTCTTGTGTCTTAAAGAAGAAGGTCAACAGGTAGGTAGTATTTATTCCATAGTTTACATTATATATCATTTAAGCTCACCAGTATCATTTAAACTCAGGAGTATGGTATAACATAGATTATTTATTGTTAGCATCAAATATGCGTTTACATATGGTATTGTACTCAATAACTAAAAACAAGATATCATTACAGGTTCATAAAAAAGAATTTGATAAAAGAGATAGATTGACCAATAAAAGAATGAACAAAGATTTATTGAGGTCAATGAAGTTTTCATTTTTTCTTTTGTGATATGGAACCTTAAAACTAGTGAAAAAACTAAGTTTTTTGAAAAATGTATGATTTCCAATCGAATTGAGGTAATAAATAAAAGTTTTATGGCCGCAGTTGAATTCTACATGCTTGCAGTGGAAAGCCCTAATTAAAAAACATTAATACTCATTGAATGCAATTCTACATAGCGGTCATGACCCCTCCTAGGCTGGGTTTTGTCTTACTATTGTGCTCGAGTTAGAGCCAGTCCTGACTAAACTTCGTATGTGTGACCCCCTGGATACAACCTTGGCAGTCAAACTAACGTTTGTTTACAGATTTGCGTACGAATTAACACTAAAAGCATTTACGAAGTACTACATACTCCTTATAAATTATCTATAGTAATGTTTATATCTACCATTCAAACATATGTTTGAATGGTAGATATTAACTGTATTAAAACGGATATAAATGCTCATAGATCGATGATTATAAGGTTAATATTGACAACTTAAAATAGTAGATATTTGAAAGACTTATAAAAAGATTTTCTTCGAAATTTCATTATATGATTTTTTTTATTATTTATAACTAACACGAATTTACTTTAAATGTTGTATCACTTACACTGATTTTTAAAACAAAAATTAAAGGCGAATATATACGCATACATTTGAATATGTACATTTTTTTTCTTTCAAGATCCTAAAAAATGGGTTGAGTTAGGATTGTAGTTTCAAAAATTGTACGTTTCTGGTACCCTTGGCAATATTCTTGTGCCTCCTGGAAGAATTTGTTCAGTGTGCTCCAAATACTTCGGATCAAAAAGGCTGTGAAACTTCATAAACAACTTCACAGCTCCGATTCCAAAAATAAAAATGATGTGGCTTTAAGCGTATATTTAAGACGAGGTCAAGAAGTTGCATGCTACATCGAGAATAATGTTGGCATTATTGAATGGGTGCACATCAACGACTTTATTATCATAAATACGGCACTAGAACCGACGCATAGTAGGGATGTTCCAGTGGTTGATTCACTTGCTGAGTCGTTGTTGAGCCCCTGGATTGATCAAAATATAATATAGAGATCTAAGTGACACAAATTTTACTAAAGTATTGAGATTTATTGTCGTAAACAACGCGTTTTTTTTATTGATTTCATTACCTGTTTATAATTTTAGTAGGTACTATACCTCCGTAAGATTTAGAGGGAGGGGGTGGGGATCAACCAATTCTTATTTATTCTTACGTAATAAGTGAATAGCCTTATAGTATGAAAGATCAGGAATTTTACAGATAATAAATCGTAAAATACTATACTTTAGAAGAAAAGTTTTTTTAGAAACGTTTGTGAATTTTTAAATGCCAATCCAGCGACACACTAGAAAATAAAGTGCTATAAAGCTTTTTATCCGTTAATTTTATGCATGGAAAGTTATTTGCATTTTTTTCCCCATTAATTTGTTTAAGCAGTTGTATGGTGGTTCACAAAAGATAACCTGTACCACGTAATCATAAACGATGATAAAATGGCGGAGCGAAGAAATAAGACATACGGACGGGCGGACGCGACGAAATTAAAAAGGGTTTCTTTTTTGCTTTAGGCTACGGAACCCAAAAGCGAGCTAATATTCTGAGAAATTACGATATCACAAAAAAAAATTAAATGAGTTATTACGGAGCAAGAGTCCCAGCAGAGCAGAGCGGGGCGGGCGCGGGCGCACGTGGCCGGCGGCGCGGGCTCGGCGCGGGCGCGGGCGCGGCGCGATGCTATCGCGCGCGGGGCGTTGCACAAGCGCGGTATCGCGTGCCATCGCCGAACGCTCATTATTTTGGCTACTCCGAATACAAATCATAATTTAAATCTTGTACTATCCGACTGTGCTTTTTTATCATTTTGTTTGACACACGCCCAGTTAGAAGTTAAATACGTAATCGTTTATTACGTTTAAAGGAGCGAAAACGGCCCGCCTCTTTAAGAGTCGGTGTAACGTTTATTGGATTTAAATTGAATAACAAGCAACATATTCAAATATAACACCAACAAAATCCAAGTTGATTGAGTTGTCGTTCTTTAAACGTCAGAAACATATTCGTAGTAACTGTACAATGGTGAATATTATCGATGCGTTGCTCTGCCGTGTTGTCCACGGAATAAAAAAATATCAAAGTATCAATGTTCGCGATTCTCATTCCAATGTCGGTCTTGCTTTTGATTTAGACAACGCGAAATTTTTGATTTGAAACATTAAAATCTTTCAAAAAACTTATATTTCTAGACAATGGTCGTAACTCAGAGTGGGACCGGAATTTAAACTAAAAGAGTAACAGTAATCGGTATTGAGAATGGGATCATGAGCGTCGCGAAACCAAAAGCGAGACCGAGATCACAAATGTGAGATAAACGGGGATCGGAAGACTATACTATTGAAATAGTCTTATAACCGGGAGCTGAAACGGATCTAAAGGTGAAAGTGGAAGTAGGATTAGGATTATATGGACACAAATACATTAATAAATATATTCTATGTTTAACGGAGTAAAGCAACAAGCATGGCACTACCTATTGTGGTGCATAAAGCGAACTAGCTTTTATGAGAGAATAAGATCTACCAAGTTTTTATCTTAAACTCGTCTTAATTCCTTGACACATAAATAGAAAATGCTTTTGAAAAATATAAAGTACTTGTTAGTAGTTTATTTTTACAATAATACGTAATCTATTTGAATTATAAATTATTTTTCCTTGTAAGGAAAAGGATATAAGGAGAAAATTTTGTATTGCTATTAGAAACCGTATTTTTTTTCTATACATTGCTTTTAATGCATTTTTAAAGAATATAAAAACACTCTTATTCTTTTAGAGATATATACACACACACACACACACGCACGCACACACACACACACACACACACACACACACATATATAAATCAAAATTTCCTTATTGTAGAAACTCCTCTCAGTTTACACCCATAATAGATTATTTTGTAAATACGGTGTAATCGCGCTAATCAGTCTTAATACGACCTCATTTTTCAAAATTCTTATACAATATTTATATAATCTTTTATTTTACATCCTTCAGGATTGATTAAAAATCGTCACAAAAGGTATTTCCGAATTTATAAGTAGAAGCCTGATTACCTATTTTTTAGGGTTTTTTGTCCGAAGGGTGAGACAAAATCGTATTATTGAGTACATGGTGCAAATTTATCCGTCTGCCAACGATCTCTATCTCACGAATCGATAAGAGAGTGTCAATTTAAATTTTGACTGATTGTACATTGAAGTGTCACGAATACTAACAAATTGTAAAACATCAAAGGATATTAAAAGAAAATACAAAAATAATAAAATGCGCACTTCGATTGAATTAAATGTGTATTACGATACATCAGAATCTACCTCAGAGGAATAGCCACCTACGATTAGGGCCGATGCTAGAAAAACTAGAGAAGCTACTGACATAATCGATGCATAATATTGCATTGTGTTATTGTTAAGTTCAACGACAATCGGAGTTCGGAGTGCGAAGTACAAAATAAACACTAAAGCAAACAAAAGTTGCTTATTTAACTTTACGTGGACACAAAATATACTCTAGAATCGCCGGAATACTTAACACTTTATCCCACTTAATATTTTGGCGAACCGCTAAGAGAAAACTTGACTTCCAGAACCCAAATTTTCAATTACACGCCGGCAGACAAATTTCTGCTATAGATAGAAATCGGTTAAATTAAATATTTTCTTAAATTTTAATTTTCAATGAAAAGATTAATCAAAAGCCTAAACATCACATTAATAAACTCATAAAGCGACCACAAATTTTGGTACATTCAATGTCAGATAAATGGCTCATTGAATAGCTGTGTTTTTAATAGTGACATTTGAACCCAGTTTCATTTTCATTCTGTTGCAACGAGAACAAAGCTGAATATATTAAATGACATTAATTTATGGTTTTGACATTAGCTTTCAATAGTCACGAAAGCTATACATCATGTTCTGTAATAACAAAGCGAAATGCCTGCACAGAGGTGTCATAATTTTGGACGCCTACTGGAAATTTTGCACGTTCGATGTCGTCCCGCTTGTTATTGTTGATTTATTCGACTCTGAGACGGCTTCATTAACATATTTATTGATTTTTTTACCCTTATAATAATAGCGATATATCCTCTTTTGTAAGAGAATATAGAATATTTAAAATATTTCGTCGTCTTTAAACTAATTTATCGCAATAACGATTTATTCTTTTTTTACAAATATATAAAATTAATTAGGATATTTTGTTGTCTTTAAATTAATTAAGTAAGTTTTAAACGATTTAATGACTTTCTTGTGAAAAGTCAATATTACTTCTATAAACTTGACCATATGGCTATGAAACTCACTTCAATATGTAAACAGTTAGATGTGAGATTTTTCCCAAAATTAAGTGGATATTCTAAACGTCACGCTGCGCAGATGCAGAGCGCTTTATGAGCGTGGAGACATTAAGTCCATGCTTCTCGATCTATAGTAAAAAATATGGAAGAATAGGTCTCAGTAGTGAGGTAAATAAAACAAGAAAAGAAATGGAATGGCACAATTAATTCTCTAGAGTCAGACTACATATAGCCGTGCAATACTTAGTCGAATATAAAATTCTTCTAGAAAAAAAGAAGTGAAATTTTCCTTTAATTCCTTAGATGGCCAATATGAGACATTAATAAAGCTACTCGAATGGAACGAGGAATTCTTACAATATTTTCTCATTTCTTTTTCCATATCACTTGAAAACAATCTAACGCGTAACGCCATATGAACTTTTAGAGCGATCAATACGTTCGTTATACAACTCAAAACGGGATCCATTGAATTGCGTGTTCTTATCTAAAGGAATATACTACAATGATTAATTACCACAGTCGGCAGCACACGATAAGGTGCTCACGCAAAAACTCAGAGCTATGTGCGGCATGTGGTCGACCTTACCCATCGGGGCACTGACAAACCGTCTTCTGTCGGAGTTAGAATTCGAGACGGGCGGAGGACGCGGCGCCCGCGTGTGACGCAACACGCGACTTAAGAACTGAGAGCTTTCTGTTGTTAGCTTTTCGGTCTGGTTTGTGCTAAGATTTATTATTTTTCTATTTCGGTCTATTGCTATGGTAATGTTATGATGGATTTCGGTCCAACTTTTACGGTTCGTCGGGACGTTTTTGTGTATTTTTTTTATTGTCTATAAAATAGCTTCATACGAACGTAACTCAAAACATTGCGTTTCTATTTTTTTAAATGTAAAAAAAATTAGATTTTCTAGAATACCATGAGGTTGACAGAGACGTTGAATTATTATTTAAGTACTAAAATGTGTTATTTTTCATCAAATCTTTATTACCATTCTTTTCGTTTAAAACGTTTAAAACTCCCTAAATTCACTCGTACTCTTGAAATTTGGAGTAATGAAGTATTTTGAAAACATTTGTCGCATATGGCTTCTATTCAATATAAAACAGATATACCATTCTTTATGCTGAGTAGGCGAATCGATGTTCGCAGTACAAGTTCTTTTGCACCTGTATAATGACACTGAACGTCAATGTATTTTTGTCGTAAAACGCCCGCCAAAACAAAGATTTCCTAGACGAGATCAGTCAACGTTATGAAAAATTTTGTCAGTCTTAAAACATTTACAGGAAGAGACAGGATTTTCTATTTGTTATTCTGGTAAACATCTCGATGCATTAAAATGTGATTCTCAAAATCATGAAGATAGAATGTATTGCTCGCTGTTAACAAATTAAGTATTGGTGTTTGAAAAAAGTAGTGCACATCAAATAGTCAGATAACAGCTGCGTTACAACTCACAGGATGATTGTTATTTACATTTGTACTTTTAATAAGAAATGCCATTGCATTTATAATTATTTCACGAAAAATCCCAATCGTTATATGCAATACTAAATTTAAGAACGGAGCAGGTATACACCCACGTGATGCTATAAGTGTGGTGATCTTCCATATAAAATAAGATAACAAAAACACAACAAAAAGAAGAAAGAAATTAAAGAAAGAAACGGAACGCACAAATGTCTTTATAAAATTAACTGTTAATTCGAAACTTAAAATGAACTCACGTAAGCGCAGAACTTATAACATCGTAAAAATAGTACAATGACTCATTAAACTCATTAGATGCTTCTTATTTTTTTTTTGCAATCCGTATTCTCCGACTCTCGCAAATGAAATTGTACGTTAATTCATTTAAATACTAATGCCTCCATCCGCGTAATGCGTTATGGCCTCTTTATCGCCATGAGGTGTAATTAATACGAGGGCAATCTTGGAGCGTTTCGCGTGTGGCCTCATCGCAACAATAGGACTATTACAGTTTGTCGACGGGCTGTGCGCTCGTAACGTGACCTCAGTCGTTTCGTGCTTGTAAATCATGTCTGTTTGTACGGCGCGAATTAATTTGAATAAGATCGATTGAAAATTTGCTGAAATTCTGTGAAAATCCTGACTATTGAATCGTCATAATCCACTTGAAACTATAGCAACAGAAGTGTCTAATTATCGAAATCTGTTTAGTCATTCCTTTGGGAGTCTCAGGAATGTACGTAATAAGTGATTGAATTTAATCATTGGCAACAGTACCTTATAATACTCTCTGTTGCCAATGATATGTATGTATTAAAAGTAGGTATCTAAATATACTGTGAAAACAATTAATTTCGAGTGATACGAGGATTTCGCAATGATGCTCTAAGATTTGAATAGACACAATTTTCCTAGTATGTTGAAAAACATGAATACAGAAATTGTATAAAATGATTTTCTCTGGTCCCTCTTTTTGTTTGCTCGTAGCGTTTGCAAAACCACGCATATTGCAACACTGTAACTGCATGAGTATCAATGTAGATGCGTTCAATTCTAAATGTGTCTGCACGATATACATACACAAATACAAACCGGATGAGTGGAGAATGAATAAGTTTTGACAAGGTTCTCAAAGATGTCACGGCGACTAGCATTGACCAACAATATTGTGTCGCAAGCGTTTCGGGTGAAGATAATAGTTGCATTAATGGAAATTTTGAGGACAGAAATGGGGATTGTATTCAAGCCATACACAACAACACATTGATTTTCTCTAAGTGCATGACTTTCTCTATATTCCTACTAATTAATTGTTTTTTAGTATTTTCTAGGCGCAAATGGGTATGCGAGTCATCATAGAATAAGTCGTCACCGTCGTTTATTATAACTCTCTACCTTAGAAGAGTCACCAGTGCGTTGCCGATCTACTGATTACGAATACGATGTCTGATGGAAGAAGAAATGGACTGATGGGGGCGAGTGGAGTGACGAATGGGAAGTGGGCCATCGGAAATCTCAATCACTGGACGGAGGCAACAGCTTAAGCTGTTTCCTCAAGTTTGTATTCCGTGAGACAGTGATATCTCACCGTATTTTTGGCAGTGTATTTCCGAAAAGGTGGTAAATAAACATTTTTTTTCGATTTTCAATAAGAATATGTTAGCAACTTCTTTGTGTTGAATAAAAGTTACTTTTATTTCTTTCTTTAAATGAAATTTTTTGTTCATTACTGGGACGATTTTCAACATTAGTGCTGTTAAATTACTATAATGTCATCAAATGGGTCATTGTGTTCATTATATTTTATTATTTATTAAGGTTTGTTTACTCATTATCGTTATCAATTATGGTAATAAATAATCTTAGAACAATTATTTTGTGCCAAGAAAAACTAAGCTTTCATTTATATATTAAATCAAAGGTATCAGATGTAACATTTGGTATGTTCCGGTCTATCCAGACTGTTTCTTACAGAATAATTAGTTTCAGATATTGTCCTGAAAAAAAATTAACGGAAGCGGTTGTTGTAACAAATTTTACAAGTGGAACTTTTTTAAGACTTAACACTTTGGTAGTATTCGTTTCTGTATGCACATTATTTAGTACACAATATCAAATCCGACCCACGGTCTAGTGTTGGCAGGACACACCTAGCGGGTCGTTAGTGCATTGCGCAGGCGCACTCATTGTATGTTAAGCGGCACTACGTCTTTCACGCGCCGCGCGATTTATTGAATGGCCACGTCCGCTCTTGTGACATTATAAACCTCTTTGTGGCGCTATTGTTAGATTATCTGTTGTTATGGCACGAATTCGGCTAAGAACCCGAGATCGAATATTTCTTTGCTTAAAATATTAGCCTTCGACGAGCGTTCGTGTTTATTTTTGATTTTCAATTCTTGGGCATGTTCTGTTTTAAATTCTATTTACGTTGTCAATGTGAAATTATCATTCATTCTCATATCCCTCATGTCCCTCATATCCAATAAAATTGTAGATTAATTTTAAATTTCATAGTAGAACTGCCTTTCAAAAAAGAACTGTATTTATTTTATTTTTGATCCAGGAATATTTATTCTGAGGCATTCTTCTTGATATAGGAGTTATAAAGAAAGTAAAAGAAAGCTTAAAACTTATAGACGGAACCAAAATTAGAATTGGGTCTTAGATTGAGACCAAATTTAGGATAGCAACTAATACCTCCCTCATACTTGAGGAATAAAATAGAAACTATATTTTACGTTCACGTGCGTAAATCGCAAATGCCCGTTGATGATAACAAGTCAGATAAAGGATAATGTAACCAAATATTGACATGGTATTCATTAATTTGATAAAAAAATTGCAATATAAAGATACATTGTGCTCCAGTGGACAGTTTGTACACTTGAGGGATGAGGGGTAGCATTATCCACCACGTCACTGCTGCAATCATCCACCTGTTCATCCGGCATCATCAACATTGCAAAACACACGTAGGACTAGTAACATCTTTCGCATAAAGTTGTCAAAGAGGACCTCGATAAGCACATACGTATGGACATCAAGAAAAGAGGTGAAAAATAGAAGAATTATCGAAGTTTTAAAACTATCACATCGAAAGGACCGATGAATACGTGAATTTTTGTTTAGATGGGTGACAAAAAAAAATCCAAAAACAGTTGTTTTGAGACAAACATTAAAAATGAGTTTTCAGAAGCGTCATTTATTAGTCACGCTGAAGACGAAGCGATAGTTAAGTGCGCGTCTTTTAATAGTCAGATATTTCTATACAATTTTCAACGCGCGTTCACTTCGCACTCGTAAACACAGAGTTCGTCGGGCCGGTAGACAATAGTGTGTTTTGAGCTTCGCCGCGTTCTTGACACGTGCTCAAAATGTCTACGGGCACGCCATTGTATCGGCGCGATCGCCGGCCAATGACTAATATCGATGTATTGTGCGGGATGAGGTTTATAAATATTTATTTGAATGAAATTTATTTGTGATTTTATGTCGTTTGTCTATTTTTAGGGTACCGTGTTTAAAATATTCGAATGGAACCTTTATAGCAAAGTTTCGGTACATTTTATTTTTAACTTCCCGACCGTCTGCTATTAGTTTGAAATTCAAAGCAGTTATAAAAACATTTTTTTCGTGTTTATTCGTAATGATAGGATTTCACATATTAAAATATCAATAGTTTCATAGGCTTGCATTTAATTTTCGTTTTATATAGAACTTATTTAAAAAAAGTAAAGTTTAAAGCTTTTAATGTATCTTTGTTTTTTAGTTGCACAAAAAACATCTATTTTTTTTAGACGATCAACTCCTAAAGTTGAAAGCCACTAACAACGCGAATCGGCGTATTTTTATATTAAATATTACATTATAATACGGAACTCGCGGTGCGCAAGTCTCACTCGCAACTGACCCCTTTCTTCAAACGAAGTACAATGCTCATCGCTTTCTCACTTTGAAAAGACTTAAACGCGTCTTATTCACAATGCACGTAGTAATAATTTATATAAGGAAAAGGATTGAATCTATTTGAATGCAATGAAATGTAATGATATTAATTTTCAAAAAAGTTGGTGTAAAGACCAAATACGTTTACATAAAGAATTAAAAAAAACACGTGTGGCACTCGGGGACTGCCGCGGTAAAGCTATTGCATAGTATTTTTTATCAACTTATGCAATTATAATTATTTACTTATTTTATTTATACAGTATTTTTTTTGAGGAGGTGCCCTAACGCCGAAATTCTAAGCAGGCATGAGTCACCAGATTGCGGGGCGAAGAGGGAGATTACGCATGCGCAGTAACGCCGATACAACCAATGCCACCTAAAGGCGAGTTGCTGAACTAAAGAGGCAAGCGTGATATTTCAAAAAAGTCATTAAAAGTTCTGCTATTCTTCGATAAATGGCAAAAGTAAAAAGTATCACCGCTGTGCCGGTCGGAGTGGGGGGTGTTAGGTTATTTTCGTTACGGAATTTCTGGATTCGGTCTCCACGCTCAAGGCCCGCGATAGAAGCTATGCAATAGCTTAAAAAAATCGTCTGAACCATAAAAATTATCGTTCCAAAGTTACGTGAATGCATTTTTTTTCCTATAAATTCAAAGCAATAATTTCTACAAAAAGTCAAATAGGAATTTTGAAAGAAAAACGTGTTTAAATCGTTTAAGGCTGGAATATTTCTTTTTATATAACATATTAGTTGAAAACACCGGACGCTGTTTCTGACACAGCATTGGCTGATATCTAACGTAAAACTAAATAACAATAAATTATATCGAATGATAAACACCCTTTACCCGTTATACGTAGCATGCGCTATCAAGGGTCGCCTGATTTGTAAAGTAGTCCACTATGCCCGGGCGAACTCGTATAGAGTCATAGGCGAGAGGTTTGGGTAACATCGTCAATCGTAACACATTCACAGACGACTTGCGACCCCAAAGTGGGCACTCCAATTCGCTCAGTTTCATACACGTACCCTTGACCGTTTTTCAGGAAGCGAACACAAAAGTATCTTATATATTTAATGCGAACCGAACAGAAAGCGCGATCCTAAGTTGGATGCACGTTCCGTTTCCTTTATCGTATGTAAAATAAAGAAGAAGGCCAATAATAAGGGCCCTCGTTCGGACCGCTAGCTTTTAAGGCCGTCACGGCGAGCTTATTTCGTCAAGAGCGCGCTCCCGACGAGTGAGTCAAGCTCACCTCTGACCCGTGACACGTGCCGTGCCCCCCGCCGCCCGCCCGCCGCCCGCCCCGCTGGCACCGTCTGCTGGTCTCGTCGCCTCCCATTGGCCGGCGAAAGTGCACGCTCATCGTGTTGTAATAGCTCAGAATAGCCCCCGAGCGATATCGCTTCTTGGCTAAACGAAATAGGTGCATTGTTTGCGCCGTTGATAGATTGAATTACTCTGTTCTTGGGCTGTTATGTAAGCAGTTTATCTCGTGAGGAATTTTCGTTGTTGATTGTTGTCTGAAATCGATTTGGGTTGTGTTATGTATGTATGTGTGTCTCTTTTGAGTTCGTAACACATCGATTGTGTTGGGCGGGTTGTGAAATATCGAATACAACCTATCAGAAAATATCGCTATGTTTATGTTAAGCCGGCCTCGTTTACAACAATCGCCAAACGGTATATTATATTTAAAAATCTATACTAAAAACATTTCAATACATATGCATATCGTTCGTTAGTTGTTATGCGAGTTTTAAGTGACGACTGTCATGAATGCCTTTTCAGAGCGGGTGCTTCGAATGAGAATCAATGATCATAAAATGCACGAAAATATTGTTTTGGTAAACACAAAATGCACATTGGATAAATAAAATACGGCAACTTTAAAATTGTAAAGAAATTATGGCTTATATTCGACAATATTCATTAAAGACGTCCGTGAAAATACTTAATTAGTTATTATTATTTTATTACGTACTACGTCCATCTAGAGGCATCAAACCCTGTCTTTGATGTTACAAGTCTGATAGCAGAAAAATAAAGCCGATAATTGCAATGCGAGAACGGTTGGAGGTTGCATGTGATGATGAATTGTGATAAAGGCGTACCCTTTGACTTGGCTGACGATGATGCGTGACCTCCAAGAAATGGAACAAGAGGCCTTATTTATAATGAAATTTAAAAGCATTATTGTACTTTGCCAGTAGACTAACGTTAAAAATACCATAATTATATTATCATGACGATAAGTAAAATAAAACAAACGATAAATTAACAAATACTTCTATTTCAAAGGTTGTAAACATATATTGTTACAATCGGAATTTGTAACAGATTGTATTTTTAATGCGCGAACGCACTTGTCCTATGTTGCTCTGTGACATTTCAGTTAATGCAGCTAATGACAAGCAATTTTGATGTCGACACAAAACACGTCCCGAGTTCAGGCGCCATTGTGCACGCAGCCGGGGCACGCACCGAGCGGCGTAGTCGTATTTGACCATCGATACACTCGCGGAACTCGTGTCGCGAAAGTGTATATATCGATTTTTTAATTTAAATCAAAATGTTGCACTTAAGTAAGATTATTTTGAAATACGAATTTAAAGGATTTTAGTGTTTAGGATTTGATCCGAAAAGAAAATTGCATAGGTACAGACTATTTGGTGGCATGTTGTAATATAAGACTGATGAATGTCAGCGAAGAAAGAAAGATGCAAAGAAGGAAATTTGTTTCATGGAAATAAGTGTGAGTTTATAGAAAATAGAAATAGAGCAAATTTAAATTTTTTAATAAACTTTTTTAATGAATTTGGGATGCATTGAAGAACTATTCAGTTTGGGCTTGTTTCTAATTATTTGAGAATAATTACGGGTAACAATAAAATAAACTTTTTGTAGTCATTTATAAATTTTGTGAATTGGAATTTTGTATTAATTTATAAATTAAAAATCAGGTGCTGTAGATAACTAGGGCGGATTTAGAATTTAAAGATATATATACAATATTAAATCACAAAGGAAATATGATAAATGAATTTAAAATTTTATCGACAATTTGTTTAACGATCATTATACATCAAAGAAGTTTCATAATGGTAACTCGTTCTTATGTCCAAACACAGCGGATAAATTCCAAATCTAAATGAAGTTCCTTTGAATTCGTTTGCCATTCAAGGTAATAAATACATTTTAAATGGCCAATGCTTCGTAAACAAAGCTATCGTTTCGTATACAACAATTAGAAAAATATTGTTTACACATTTTGAAATAATTATGTAATTGACTAGATTTTATTTTATTTTTATATAATTAGCAAAATAGGTAAGTGGAACTAAACATAGTAATCGCGAACGCTTAATTTGTTCTTTTAAGAATAAAAAAAATATTTTAAGCTATTATGGATTCAGATAATAAAATTATTCATTGACACGTAAAAAGAAGGAGACAAGATTATACCTATTAAAACATTGCTTCTTCGATCAATAAAGCTCTATATAGTCTTAGATTTGAATTTAGCTTTAGTGTTTGGGCAATCAATATTAAAACGTACTATCTCGAAATAGTATACAATAAAACATCTATTTATGTCTATCTATTTATGTGTTTAGTTTATTTATTCTACTCAGTACCAAGATTTTGATGATCTTTTTTTTTATTTTGATTTATATTTTGATGTTACAAAATTAAATTTGTAAACGCCACCATTTACAAATTTAATTCTAAAAGATTTATGACTTTCAAGAATTATATTATATTAAAAGTGAGTATAGAAATTTTTATATCGATTTTCAACATACATAACGTGTTTTTAAAATCACACTTGTAAAAAGACGCTCTTATAGTGTTTACATGACTTACGCTGACTAAATTATGTAAAATTATAGATCTTACAAAGATTTAGATAAAAAGCCTGAAACAGCGAATGATTATCAAATATGAAATCAAGAGCGTGATCATGATGGTGACCAGAATCGAGAGCTGGATAACAATCGAAATCAACAACGCGACCGGGACCGGAATTGAGAGTGGGACCGAGGCCGAAATACTGTACAGGACTGGGAACTCAGTTAAGTGCTTAACAGGGATAGGAATGAGGAAAGCCGCAAACGGAAGCTGGTTGACATTCTGAGTACGAAGTCTCTAATTTGGTTCAAGGGCAAAATATTTTTATTATGTATTATTAACTAGCAATCATTACCTTACAGTTGAATCTATTTTCTCTTAAACTGATGCACTAATATTATAGTTACCTAATACTAATCCATGGACATTGTATTGATCGACGATGAAGCCATCCATTATCGAACAGAATTCAATATTTTGATATTTTGAATTGATATCGGAAACAGTTTGGTCTATTATTTTATAAAAGAATTCTAATACACCCATGACACGGCATACAACAGTACACATTGCATTTGCAAGTAAATCATTAAAATCAACCTTTGTATCTGAGTAAACTATTATGATCCAATATGAAAGTGGAGGAATTTGATTCCGTGGGCTTTATCGGTACCAGCGGATATCAAATTTCAATTCACACCAATCCTTTTACATGTAAAACTGTATTTTTTTATGAATATAAAGCGCAGGGTCAAACCATTCAATGCTGTAGAAATCGATTTGAGCGTTGAGCGGTTTTGACATATCAGAGCCCTTTTGGCGTACGACTGCTAAAAATCTGTCTGCTAAAAATATTGTTTCCTAAACTAAATATTATTTACACGGAAAACTTGTCACGTCGGGCAACACATGATACTAGGTACGAACATATATATTTTTAAATATAACTCTACATCTACATGAATCTAATTATACCAATTAAACGATAACACGTCAGTAGATCCCACTCGAAGCCGGGGCGGGCCGCTAGTCACCTTTACAGTTATAAAGGAGCTGCGCTGACTGGGCAACTTGTCAAACAGCCTCGAAACAACTGGATTATAAGCTATAAGTTAAAGATGTATTTTGATCTAGGCGTTTTTATTAATCGTAATATCCGATATCGGTTTGTATTGATATTTCGAATTACCTTCGAGTTTTTCGTAACAGTTTCATTATAGCGATTTTACCAGAATTACTCACGGCGCTCGGGTCACTTCAAATAATGGAAACACGTAAAATTACTGAACCCAAAATTAGTCTCGGCCCGCTGCCCACAAAGATTTTACCTAAAACGTCTGACATTTACCTTCAATACACGAATCAGCCCAAGGATAGCCGCTTACAACATTAATACTCCTAAGCTTTTAACCAGCTTTTATCTTGAGATCGCGTGGGTTCGGACAGAAACCAGTTGCCCGATCGATCGGGCGATCTGTCAAACAGCCTGTCAGCCCAGCAGACGCGCCGCGCGTGACGCCTCAAAGACGACGCCGTGGGAGATGACAACATCCGGATCGTTCATGTTTTTGAGGTGCCCATTGGAATTTCTCCTACTTAAGTCTAATTATATCTAAGCTTTGAGATTTAAAAGCTCTTTTAGCGAAGAGAAAATCTTGAGATATTGACGTAAGTAATACAGTCGGTCGCAAAATATTTTTACTGTAGATTCTTGCTTAATGATTGAATAATCTTGAAATAGTAATTGGTTCGACTGTAAATGGTCATAATTTTATTTTTTAAGTAAAATTTAAAAAAAAAACAGTGCAATATTAAAGGCTTTAAAAAATATTTTTAAATTGAACGAATTTCAAGCATTTACACTGTTTCTTCTCATCAAATCGATATTGATTTAAATATATCATTATTAAACGTCATTTCAAAAAACTATTGTTTGTATAAGAATTATATTTTTCCGCTCAACGAATAGATTTTGTTCCTGAAATTGTTTCTAAAGCTAGTTTAGTATTTATTTTACGTAAACGCTAGTAAGAGTATTGCTTTACTAAATCAGAATATAGATTTGCTGTTACAATTTGATAAAAAAAAGTATAGAGATAGAAATGAACTCTGTAATATATTAAATAACAAATTACCAGTCGAAATACATTAAAAAAATCAATTAACAATTAATTAGTATATTAACAAAATTATCATAAATCTCAACGTTTTGGACGACATTTATTACAAAATTGAGGATATTTAACTGAATTGAATTAGGCGCCCCGCAGTCAACGTCCGACTAGAATTAATAATATATTATTTCCTTTCACTGTGTACGAACACATCCCTCTGAGAAGACGGACAACGACTGATAAAGCCATCGAACTTTCTAGTAGGAAGGAAACGATCACTTTTTTCTCGTCAAAGCTTGACGAGGAGCCACTTTCCAAAATGTGCTGGCAGCATCCGGCGCGGGCGCAACGGAAGACTATTATAAATTAATTTACATTGTTATCTAGCAACATCATCTGAAAACCAGAGATCTCTATTGTGTGTAAACTTTCCCAGTGGTCAACTCACAAATAATATTTTGAATGTAATTTGATATAATTCGCAAATTTAACTCGCTGCGGTAGATATTTTGTAATCGAAGTAATTAATATGTTTATCAATGAAGGTATTCATCTATTTCATTCCAAGAAAATGAATATTACTGAGAATAAAAATTGTGCTTATAAATCTAAGAAAAATATATATATCAATCTGAAGGATAACTTAATAATAATGTTTTATAACTATAATGAAATATTTTTATTCTTACGGAATTAGCATAATAATGGCATAATGTTATATGATATTTTACTCATTGTGTGAGGATACAATCTTTTTATGGCATAAATATCTTAAATTAAGTACGTATCACCTTTAAAGTTGAAGACATGAAAAACATAGCTTGCATTTATAAATCGTAAGTCCAAGGATTATTTTTAATGTAATGGCTTAAAATAGTTGTATTCTTGTCTTAATCGATATAAAACATATTTAACGTATGGATGGATCGATGGATCGATATGGATCTTTTTAATAACAGAAAAAAATGTACCTAATTCGTTTAATTATTTAGGGCGTTGCATATTTAAAAGATAAGCTATTTCCAATCGTAGGTTACCACCAAAAGGAAATAAGCAATAACTTTACACACCCATGATTCACAATCAACACTTGAACGGACTAGTGTATTTTGATTTGAAATATCGCTTCCAAGTATAATAAATATGTTGAGTGTTTCATTTATTGTCAATGAATGGATAGCTTACAACAAAAGTAGTCCGAATGTAGGTTTATACTTGTTTTATCATCAAACTAAAGTGATTTTTAATAATGCAAATGTTACAATTTGTTAATGGCGTCATAACTCAACATTCAGACAAAAGCAACATGTCGCTATGGTCATCCAAAATAGGTTATCTCACGTAGATTATTCTTTTGTAATAGAAATTATGGTTATAACTATAAAGCCATTGAAAACTATTTAAGTAATTTATGGACTTTATGCACACTTTATTTGTAATATTATTTATGTTAATAAGGTTGGGTTAAAATCCGATACGATTGTTAATTAATTATAAAGAAGTATGCATTTGATAAAGTACAGTACCTGTACGTGTTGCTTAGAAAATTATGTAATGTAATGTAAAATAATTTGTTTTTATAATTTAAGAAGTTTCTTTTTATGCCTACTGCCTTTATTTATTATTATATGCCTTTGTGTGTGAATCTATTACGTCATCCAATGATTTAAATCACACGTTAGTATAAAAAAAAACTTTACTAATATTATACAATGTTATTTGATATGTTTATTTGTGTGAGATTACTTAAATGGTTTCAAATGGATAAGAACCACGACACGAGGAAAGTGATAGGGATTATCATATTAGCATAGGGTTAAGGTCGAATCAGGATCGTTAGGGATTAGACTCGGTAAATTTTTCACAAAAAAAAATTGAAAAAGGAAACATTTTAAAAATCAAATTTTTAATGCAAAATAAGGCCTGTATATATCCGAAATTTTAAACATTATAGAGTTTTTATGTTTATATGATAAGTGATATATGATATTATATAGAGCTAATGTAGTTCTATTATAGGACAATATCATATAACGATTATCAAGTTAAGTCTGGTCTGATTTTATGGTCAGTTTTACAAAATAAAGTTATTGTTTGCAAAATGAATTATGCTCTGTCTCTCTCGTTCTCTCCTTCTATCTCTAAGAAATATGATTGTATGTACACGCGAGAGTAGTCGCGTTCAGCTTCTAGTATGTTTTCGGCTCTTGTTTGATTAATCGATCTTATATTAAACCGTTTAGGCGTCGATATATCGATTCCACAGCCGCCGCACGATCTGTTTAATTCGGACGATCTAATTACCAATTTTAATATTATCTCAATCAGCGGCATCAGCGCGGAGGAAGTACCTAATGGGCATCGTTCAGTAGCAGCCGCTAGATGGCGTTAAGAAATAATTACATTCAGCCACGCCCCGTCCCGATTGGTTTTCGAAACGAACCCATAAATCTGGCTGTTCCTGCTCGTACATGTGTTTCACATTAGAAATAATATGATAATGGTCGTAGTTGCCCAATAGAGCGCGCTTTACAATTCAAATGAACTTTTTTTTTCTCGCTCGTAATTGTTAACGAGATGAATCCTAAATTAATGGTACCTTTACACTAGGCGTGTGCATGCGTAATATATTAGGTATGATGTGATCTTTAATAGGCCATTATAAAAATATAATATCAGGTTAGCCATACGGCAAAATTGTATATGCAAATTTTATTATAAACTATAAAATATATTAAGTAGAAAAGTTAACGTACTATTTCGCCTTGATATTATAATAAAGATACGACTAAGTGATTACATTTTAATCAGCGTGGATTTAAAGAATTATATTTTTGTAAAAAAAATACTAGGCGCTATATCTTTTACAACTAATAAAATAAATACTGTCTTTAAAAATTAAATAAAGTATCTCGTTACACCCCTATTCAAAGAAAAAAAAGCTTAAAAAATCTTTTTATTGCTCATTTATCTTGAAGACTATTCATATTAAATATAAAATAGTCGCAAGGGCTGTAAAGTGTTGTCCTTCTCCCCTCATTTTACTTCTTTAAGAGTTACATTTCTGAAAAAGCTTAAACTAGTATTTAATTAATTAGACCTATTAACTAAAACCAAAATTTTATACGGATTTATGGATAAATTGTATACTTATATTTCTAGGTTTTAATCTGCGTTCTATTCAAAATCATTCATGATTTTAATGTAATGTATGTTTTATAATACATTAACTAATTTAAAATAAATACAACTTAAAACTGATTTTAAATTAGATCTAAGCGGTAATCGATGAAGCACTTGTAAAATATTTCCATATTACAAAATATTTTTTTGCAATCTGCGTCACAATAGGTACCTCAGAATAATCCTTAAGCATGAGTTTATTTGTACAATTACATATTATCGACTATTTATTTAATAATTATAAATATTTCACACTTTTTTCAACTAAATTTAATCAATTAATTTCTTTTTGTAACAATCATTCTTTAATTAATAAGGAAAATAATCGATTAATGTAATTTAATATGATCGCAGGCCATTAAAAAAGTAATAGGTTGCCACTCGCGTTTCAAAAAGTAGTACATAAATATTGTGGAGAATGAATCAGAACGCCTCATTTTATAGTAAAATCACCATATTTCTAGGTATACGGTTATTATAATACGGTCAGTTGAGTTGATATTTTTTATAAAGACATAAACGCAAAAGGCGAATTCAAAGATAAATAAACAAAGAAACCAAAAAATAATTGATCTTTCGTTGTATAGAGTTAATAAGGAAAGAAACATCGAAAAATAGCACTCTTAAAAGATAGTATAATGAGGATTATTTTTATAGTCAATTATGAAACATTTTCGGTAAGAATACTATTTTTTATTATTACTAGTTTTCATTAGATTACGTATTAGAATTATTAGAAAAAACATGATTAAGTATTTAACCAGAACTGTCACACGTAACTTATAATTTTCAATTTCATGTATGTACTAGCACGGTGGTATATACATAAGTACTATAGAAAAACAAACAGATTTAAACGTATCTTGAACAAATCACTAAAGGACCATATTAAGTCAACCGACGGACTAGTTGTCTAGTTCGTTAAAAAAAGCGTTTATCACTAACTAATGTGTGTTTTTTAATAGCAATTTACATAATATTTTAGATACATAATGTTATAGACAGCATTTTAGTAACAAAAACAAATGTAGACGTTTACATTAATATCATATTATTATGTCACACGTTTAAAGTGCAACTGTAACTGACTATAACCTTATGGCTTTATGAAGTATAGGGAGATCTTGTATTATCAAAGACTTACATGACACATAACGTATTGAAAAAAAAAAAAAATTATTATAGCTTACTAAAGAATATTTTAACGCAATTGTTTAAACTTTTAATAGTGATAAAAACTCAACTACAATATACTGTTGCTGATTTTTTTTCACCAATGTTGTAGGCATCGAGATTCAGAAATAAAAGCTTTCAAATAATTACTGTACAAATATCGCAAGTGTCACTAGTACACTCTTTTAATACTGAAATTATATCGAAACAATTTGTTCTGTCAGAGTGTATTGCGGAGCTTTTATTGCTTTTATAGGGCCTTCAAGATACAGTTGAACCTCGATAAGTTAAAGTCCAAGGGAAACACAAAATATTTTAAATTATAGAGGTTTTAAGTTATCAAGGGTCTATGTCAGGGATAGGTTAATATAGAGGTAGGTATGTACATATGTATGTATGTACCCTTGTTCCACCATTTATCAGCGTATGTGAGTGTTGTTAGTTTTCTTTTTGAACTCATTTTAAGCCAGTTTCATCACACAGTAAGTAAAGCGATGTTTCCAGGACAATGATCAAAAACTTATGATCCAAGGCTTACTTATGTCTTAAGGCTAACCGCCGCAAAGCTTTAAAGAATTTCGAAGAAGCAAACAATAGGTGACATATGTATTGTTTACATTAACAATTTAACTAGTGAACACGTGCAAGCAATAAATACCGAAACCTTTTGTTTTGCACTCTTTCAAAATGACTCATTGACAAACAATTTTATGTTATAGAGGTTGTGGAAACATTTCTTTAAGTTACTGAGGGCCAATACAGAGATTACTTATTTAAGTTATAGAGGTTGCGTATTTTAAGTTACAGAGGTTTTGGGCACTGATGGGAAGGGAACATATTATTTTTTGAAGTTACAGAGGTTTTTAAGTTACCGAGGTTTGAGTTATCGAGGTTCTACTGTACATAAAAGTAACATAGCAAAACTTTTTACTTTGAATTTCCCATAGAAAAATTCAAGTTCTTCGAATATAGGTTCGATATTTTGTGAAAATTTCGTAAGAAGCGAATGATGTTTATTAGTATAGAGAGCTATGAAGTGAGTGAATTTATTTGGTTTATCACTCACATAAAACCTAGTGGTTTAATATATCGCTTATTGAAAAACTCTATTTCACGCTATGACTGCAGATGGCTGTCAATAATAGTTGTACATAAAGTAATTCCATAATAAGTATGTGAACAATTTATGTCACGTAATAGCAACTTTCAAGATATAGTTTAATTTTATCGGTTTTTATTAAATAAAGAGCAAAAATAAAAAAAGAAGTAACTGAAAGTTTCGTGAAAGCACAATTTTATAAAATTTCAGTGTCAAAAAAAAATTACTTTCTGATAGATAATACGTATTCTACTTATTCCTTTTACTCTAATTTACAATATGTGAGCGTCCTCGTGTTAATTGTAATATAAATATACTTACATACATTTTTTTTAATTTTTAAAGTGCTTCAAATAGAATATATTGAACTGTACTTACTATAAAAGATCCATTATAGCTAACAAATTACAAAAAATTGAAACATTAATAGAGTCCTATCGTCGTACATTATATGGCATGAAGCCACAATAGTACAGTAATGTCTCTGAATTGTGATATAACTACGCCAAAACGTGCACAATTAAACGTCTACATCATTGTTACAGGAGAAGTTGAAACACTAACGTGTTCTTGAAAAAAAATCTCTAGATTGCTGCAATATGTACTCCCTCTTCTGAAGTTTAGGATTTTATATAAGCACCATCACCGTTTTCGATCACGTGATATTTCCGTACATTCAGCCCGGATTATCGCACGATGTTTCTCTTTTCGGTTCGCTACTACGAGTAAAGAGGTTATAAAACGAATGAACTTGAACGCGTCATAGCAGAACAACAGAAAAAAACCGTGGCGACCTTGTATCTTCACCGTTCCTAATCCGGTGATATCTGGGAGTGTTCAGTCGGGCCGGCGCGCGCGGTTATCGCCTCCGATCTCCACACACGGGCCCACGTGGGAACGTTTCCCACGGCGGAGCCCTGTGAAAAATCGCTAACAAAAACTAATGTCAAGATGCACGTTGGGCAACGCCATTATTCTGTTATACGGTTTGACATGCGGCCAATTTGCATTGTGAATTTGTGCGTTTTGCGACGTAAAACGTTTCGACCGCTCGCCCGTGTATACGTCTGCTGGCGGCGAGCGCTGCATTGTCTGGTCCGGCTCCGGTTGCGGACGTATCGTCTGGATAATGTCGATTGTTGTGCGAATGCCGAAGCTTGGAAAAGTGTGTCGTGAACGACTAAAATTTCTTTTTTTTTTGAAGTGAAACTTCTTTAGGCGCGTTAGCCATTTTTGAGATGAGAAAAAAACCATTGAACTCGCGACACTGTTAGCGTTACCGACACCGAGTATCTACATATATTGGCCCCGTATACGAGAGTTGAGTTTGGGTTGAAATATATTGATAATATAACTATATAAAACATAAACATATATTGTGCATATACGTACAGCATATATATATGTTCATGTCGGAACTTTTCGTATTGTATTTATAAATTTATCTTTTACGCAATAGATTGCAATTATTGTATGTAAAATAATATGCATTATTCTTCATGTACAATAGCGCATTAAATGAAAATTGTAATATAATTTTTGTTTTAGTAATTTATAATAACGAATAAAAAAATACATCATATAAAAGTATTTCCTGACGAAAAAACACGTAATTGTCCGAGTTTTCACTTCTGTCGGCACTCCCGGGGTGTCACTATTTTTTTTTTTGTTTTTGGAAATTTTACTGATAGCATAATCAGAAGTCCGAATATTAGACAAAGTAATTCCTCTTAAATGGTTTTTCTTTGCAGATTAACTGTTATAAACTGAGAAAATATACAAAATTAATTTACAGTATCATATAAATTATGTGATTTTTCCTGCGCTGAAAAGAAACTTGCTTATACAAAATTCGCCTTATATAAAATGGATTGTTCCCAATCGAGTTACGAATTTTCATTTTTAAAAATATGACTAAAGGGTACACGTTCAATTTCAATTCAATATAAGATATTGAATTGAAATTGGACGTATACCTTCGTGTACGTGTACGTGTGTATTGAAAATATTCAAAAATATTTTAAAAAAATACTCATATCTATATTACTCTACAAATCTGTAGAGTCTGTGTGTACATTATTTTTGGTTCGAAAAATTTCGAAATTTCACAAATTTGATTATGACTAACTGACCCCAATTCTAACTATCTGTCTGACTGTATGTCATCTTATAACTCAAGAACAGCGTGACCGATCTTGATGAAAATTGGTATACTTTTTGAAACATGTTTTTGCGCAAATAATAGAGACTATCTGTCTGTTTGTCTTTCTGTATGTTTTTTTGTAACTTAAAGATGTTTTCACCGATCTTAAGAAAATTGATATACAGTAAGAATATGCGGTTACGCACATTAGAGGCTACACTCTGTCAGTCTATCTGTTTGCATGTTTGCCAGCACATCCTTTCATAACTTAAAAAAAAAATTAATAAAATCTTGGTTTTATAATAATGTGCTTGCAGAATTTGGTTATATAATCCAGATACATGTGCTTTTTAGTAGTAAAAGAATATTTGTTTGCTTTTTGCTACATATAGTTCATGCGAAAAATAATTGTGGTGGTAGAAGTTCTGTAATGTACACAAACTCTTGTGGTTTGCGTTCCTAAACCGTTTATACAACTACTATAAGACTGGCAAATGTTGTACTCGCGAATGGGACGATTTCTTAATAAGGAAACTATATTAATATATCACATGGTATCAGAATCAATCATGCCAAGAATTATTCCGTTAATAAACTCCTTGAGTAAAATAGAATATAAATATTTCGGTTTGGATTCATGCGCATATTTATGATGTTACAAATTTTAGAAATTTGTTACACTCATTCAAAGCAATACTATCCCCAAGTAATATAGCATAAATTTTATTTTGATACTAGAAAATTCCCCGGTTTCGTTCATATTGGAACCGGTTTGGGCCGGTGATGGGATCAAAATTGCAAACGCCATGAGCAGAATCGAGAACCGAGACCGGGATGGTACGAAATCGAGAACTGGACCAAAACCGTAAATGATCGCGGGAATAAAATTAGAATAAAGATTATGACCGAAATCGGAATAGGACAAAAAAAACACGTGTGGCACTCGAGGACTGCTGCGGTAAAGCTATTGCATAGTATTTTTTATCAACTTATGCAATTATAATTATTTATTTATTTTATTTATGCAGTATTTTTTTTGAGGAGGTGCCCTAACGCCGAAACTCTAAGCAGGCATGAGTCACCAGATTGCGGGGCGAAGAGGGGGATTACGCATGCGCAGTAACGCCGATACAACCAATTCTACCTAGAGGCGAGTTGCTGAACTAAAGAGACAAGCGTGATATTTCAAAAAAGTCATTAAAATTTCTGCTAATCATCGATAGATGGCAAAAGTAAAAAGTATCACCGCTGTGCCGGTCGGAGTGGGGGTGTTAGGTTATTTTCATTACGGAATTTCTGGATTCGGTCTCCACGCTCAAGGTCCGTGATAGAAGCTATGCAATAGCTTAAAAAGCAAAATTTAAATCGCGACTGGGTTTGGAATCGAGAGTGATGCAAATCAGTATCGAGAATCGAGAACGGGATAGCTATCAGGATCATGATCGATTATCTTAATTGGTCGATATATACGACGAAGGAATTCATTCTGCCCACGTGGGCGAAGCCGCGGGCGAAGCCAGTTAATATTTAAAAAATTGTGAAATTTGAAACAAATCGACTGCTATTAATTTGTGGCTTAGAATTAACTTTTATAGAGAAATATTAGTAAATGTGAAAATTTAAACTTTTTTTATTTCCGATTTTAGTCATCCTTTACAAAACAAATATTTTTCTTTTACAGCGAAGAAATACCTCATCCGAGTAAACAACAGGCGCCCTTAATTAGAAGTAAATTGGAGAGGGGACACACAATCAAATACACGACAATACATCGCAGCCGAGTGCGCGCGGCCCGCAATCGCTCACAATAATTTGATACGACCGCGGTCGTTCCGCGGGCCGTGTGTGAGAAGCCTTATGAAATTGAAAATGATCGTATTTCTTTTAAGAGACACGCCGAGCTGTTGCACAAAGATTCACCTAGTTTTCGTCGTTAACTATTCATTATTATGTGCCGTGGGATATTTTTTACAGGCGGCTCATTGTTCGGACTACGCTAGACGCATTCCGAGGGCGGACTCGGCGGTGCAGGTGGCTTTGGTCGCGGACTCGTCATGGGGCTGTGAATTCAATATTTTATATGTTATAAGAATACATCCAATGAATTAAATGCAATAAGATACATATATTTTATATATAAACGTATTCTTCTGCACATGTAAATTCTAGCTCGGAAAAATGTAAATATATTTTTTTATACAATTAACCCCTGCTACCTTTATTTTATTTAAAATAAAATAAAGGTAGCAGGGGTTTTAAATTTAAAAAGAAACTATATACATATATAAATTTTGTAGAGACAAAAAAATGTATATATGTATATATATATATATATATATATATATATACATTTTTGAATTGTTTCTTGTCGGACTTTAGGAACACCAGTATATAATTTTTTCCACAGATAAATGGACACAGATAAAACTCCAATAAATAAACTATAAGAAGGAGTACACGGTTAACGCGAATGAGAGATGAATGTATACTACAAGTCAATATTACATTTCAACATAACATGTCAATATTATATACCAATATAACTTGTCAATATTACACGTCAATAGAGTTGTACAGAAGTTCGCTTGATATAGCTTTCTCGGTAACTATTTGATTTTTATTTAACCTACGACCAGTTTTAAAATGTTATGTTTAAGTTTTGTCCGCAATATTTACGATAATGGAAAAGTTTTAAATTTTCATTATAGGCCTTGTATACCATATTCATTGCAGCTCATAGATGAATTGCAACAAATACTTCAATAACTATACACGACACTTATACTTTAAACTACTTCCACTTGTAGGATGACTGTGAAATTCTAACACGATTTGTGTAATAAAATTCCATAGAGAGTAGCTGATATCACTTGTCGATCTCGCGAACAAGAAGTTAAATAGTGATGGGAGATTGACTAAGGTTATAAACAAATGGTTTGAACGCAAACACGTAGGAAACAAGCGACGAACACTTATTATGTGAAACCTACTTATTAAATACGAAAATATCTGTGGAATAAAAATAAGTGTGAAATAAAAAAAGAATAATTTAACGTAAGTACTGTACAAGGATTATAAAGTTACACAAATTTTCGTAAAAATTATCACGACCTTCGATGAAATCGCGAGAACCATTAAAAAAAAAAACGAAATTAACCGATCATGGAATAATTTTAACTAGTTCGCAACGATCCGTTACAGCAATTAAGGCGTTCGTTTCTTACGCAAGACTACACCGTGATCGCTTTTGTGAAATATTAACTATGCACTCTCACGGCAGCCGGCGCGCGGGCGGATTTTTTTAAAGCGCTTCGAACTTAACGAAATCGCAAGTGGCCGCCGCCCCACGGCGCGGCCGTCGGCTGCGGTCATTCCACGCCTCGCGACCTATCTTCGACGCTCTGCGGGCCAATTCTGTAAACTTTGTTAGACTCGGTCGATACCGTTACGGCGTCTAAATTACGTAAGGCGAGGGCGTGCGGCGACAACCCTTGCCAGTCTAACGTAATTTTTAAGTCATAATTGTAATATCGACTGTGTAGTTTTGATTTTATAGAATTGGTCTGCTGACCAATTAATCAATACAAACGCAGAAAATCAACTGACGTAGTATCTGTCTGGGCTTCATTATATATTTCGCGACAAAGATGCCTCTCTTCATGTAGTGCTTGGGGGGCAGAGAATTATGAAGTTCTATATTGATTTCATATTACTTTAAAATTGTACATTAAAGCAATGATGACAGATTTTAAAAAGTTTGAAGTTTTGGAAAAAATTGAGATCAATTCATAATTAATTGAGAGTGCGAATGAAAAGAAACTATATATTTCTTGAATAAAAATATTTAAATTAATTGTTAATCTATGTATAACGATTCAAACATTATTTGACTACGAAATGACCAGATTCATGTATTTCAAACCATTTACTGAAAACGGCACAACATTCTACGTTATAAAAGTCAATAATATTAGTATTCCAATAATAATAATATAAATAATATTATATTAGTCAATAATAGTACTTAATACAGTCCGTGCGATCTAATTATAGACAGACCTACATTTTTGTACCACCGAGGCCGTAATTCATCGCTATGACAATGATAACGTTTTTTTGTGCAATATGAAAAAGTGTATACATAATAATGTTATTGTATAAAAGTCAATTGATACATACGGTCACAAAACGAATGCATAACAAAAAAAAAAAATTTCTAATCGTTTGATCATTTTTGTTACAAACAGAGAAAGATCCATTGTTTTGTATTTTTTTTTATACTCACTCTTCTAAATTAACATATTTTTATATTGTATAACTCGTTGAATACAGTTTATTACTGTCGAGTAATAATGAATAAAGAATAGTAAGCAACAAGGACATTGTTGGAACTTAGACCACAACCCAGAAGAGTTCTATTTTATGAAAAAGTTTCTATTACATATTAAAGTTGGCTGACACATCGGCGTAATAAGTATCGAATGCTTATAGTAAAACTACTGTCCATCCCTTTGCTGAATATTGATTAATGAATTTGAATTAATTAAAGTGAAAGTTTATTTATCGCACTCGAAGTAATCACAGGTTCTTTGGTCATTAAATTAAGGGACAACTAAACCATTTAAAGTCGATTCATATTATTGTGACTTTGGCAGGGCCATGATAGTTGGGGTGCCAATTTTTTATTAGACGATGGAGAAGAAATGGGATAGTCCATTTTATAGCAGCATGATCGTACTCGTCTCTGATCTATCATTTTCCTGAAGAACCCTACTAATAAACAAATCAAAGACGCATAATACAATGATGTGAAAATAATCTTCAATTATTTAAGGACGTATGAAAACTGAATTATTATATTTTTTAAAGTATGCTCAAAAACTAACAATGTGCATATATTTTGAGGGGTTACAGTGTAATATTAAGTAGTCCCTTTTCAATCTTTTTCTTTCACTTTTCTAATCACTTGAAGTGATCAAGTTGATCTCTGGGTGGTAATGCCGCTGGTTAGCCAGTCCAAAGTGACAAGCTTCCCTGAGATCGCCACACAAACCAAAACTGTATATAACGAATTAGTTTGAGTTGTCCTTATAAGCTTCAGCAACGTTCGTAATGTTTGTGCACTTGCCCCTCAGAGAACTTAAGTATTAATTATTTTTTTAATCATTAATACTAAAATTCTAAAAGATTCTAAAATTCTAAATTTAAAAAGAAATTATATTTATTATTTTAGTAATAATAGTTTATTCGTTTAGAAGCTCTATAAGAAATACTTTTTTTTTCGACGATATCTCTTGATTACATCGACTGACTTTGATGGGCTTTGCGGTGTTCTAAATAGTTTGGTGTTATGAAATACTATAATATAACTGTTATTAACAGAATTTTTAAATCAACTGTACCTAAGTTTACGCAGATTGCGTAAACGCGAGTTAACAACGCATCTGATCAACTGCTTGGGAAGCCATTGTTGAGCTGCATATTTGCGAACTTTTATACGACACAAAAACCGTTTAATCATTTGCGTTGAACAATTCTAAAACCTTTTTCATTTATTTAGTGTTTAAACAGTAACAATATAACGAGTGTAAGATAAGAAACTATATCTGTGAGTCATAACAAATACACAGATTGACAAACGCACGAACGAAAGCATTAAGATATATTTTTCAAATTTTAACAAACAATAGAATTAAAAAAGGGACAAGTTATGTAATATCGGTTTCATTTCATTTCGGTTTCATTTCAAATAAATTTAACATAAATGCTTAGAAAACAAAGATAATCTATGTTTATTGCACGTTAAATAATATTGACTGATTTTGTTATGTGTCGACCCATAATGGAAATAAATTATACATATGTGGAAATAATATTAAATGCTAGTTACCATGTTATTCTTCGGAGTTTTCGCGCGAGAAAGAAATTAGCACACAATGAGGTTGCTCGTCTAGGCATGATACAGAAATTGATAGATAAGTTTCAACGAATGAATAAGTCTCCGTCGAATTCTAAAAAACAAGGTGGCTTCGAATCGAGATGTGGTCGGTAATAGATCTTCAAAATGCGGACGCCGGAGTGGCGCAGCCTTCTTTACTTAACGATCTTTTTCGCTAGCTGGCGGCCGGCTGACGGTTGCGGGGAGTGAAGACTAGTCGCCGATGCTCTGATACTTTAAATAAGTAGTGGAGTAATCGGAGGCATACTCGATACTGATCTATTAATATACATTTTGAACTATATGGTCATTTCAGGACAAGCCTCTTTAATAAGTAGCCACGTGAACACGCGCAATTTTGGCGTGTATTTGAACTTTTTTTTTATAATGGTCAATTGTAATTCGATTTTTTTTTATAATGGCACCATTGATACGCATTTAATAATCTAATATTTACCAGTAATCGACGCATATCCACGTTATCTATTGCTTTTTTAAGCGCTAGTCCAATTTTTATGATAACATTAACCTACAACTTATTTTACTGTCCAAAGAAATCTTTATTAAAGCGATGGACATAAATAAATCTATCCGTATCTTACGTCAACCATCGTATGTTAAACTATTAAAAACAAGCCCATATTTTTCATAAGTTAATAATCATCACTTTGTATGATTCTTTTTGGCATGTACTTATAATTTTACGAATTAATTTATTTTTTACAAGCATAAGTCTACAAATAGGTATTTTTTGTTTTCTAAACTTATAATTAAAAGACAAAAAATTTCAGCTAGCCGACACTGTTTTAAAATGGCTTATTCGATTTAATGTTTCAATTACTCTCTACTTACCTCAGTATGTTTGATTTATTGATTGAGTTATTTTTACTTTTCAAATCTAGCACTATTAAAAAAATGAAAATTGCATGCCTACGCGTATGGTCGAAACGACAAGTAGCGGTTGATCATTTGAAGAAATGTAATTTACTCAAGAAAACTTGGATTAATATTTAGAAATTTCCTGAATTTATACATTTGTATATTATTTATCCATTATTTTAGAACATATTTTACACTGTTCAACATATCTGCACCTTTGTAACTGTTCATTCGATTTTATATCCAATCGTTATATGCTCTTTACCTTCACGGTAATCAACGCGTAAGATTTTAACGAGATTAATAGGACGGGTACTTGTCTATAACGAGACAAGCGATAATATTATGTTTTACACGATAGAAAATATTTTTCTATATCGATATAAAATTAAACGTGATTCACGGCACATCACTGAATTTCAGTGACAAGTAGAATCTTATTCTTTTGAATCAATTATCATTAAATCTGACTTAAGTTTGTAATTCAACTTTGATTATATAATCGTAAATTTTAATTAGAACTGTATGCATGACTTATATAATAAAGTTTCTCTATAGTTGATCGTAGATTTATACAAAGGAACATCTCCGAGAAACAAAACAGAAAATTAAAGCGCTTAATTTATTATTAAAGAAAATTAATAAGTTGTTAAATTTAATTTACTGATTTTCCATGAAGTTAAGCACATAAAATCCTGTGAATAATTTATGATTTTTGAAAAAAAACGTGACATAACCTTATACATAAAATAAGACCTAGATCGGTCCGTTTAAGAGCGTGAATTTCTATTATTCAATTATTCTATACTGCGTCGAAACAACTCCAAAATAGATGATTTGCCGGAGCCTCCGTTTTGTCACTGTCCGCGCGTGACCTCAGAATCGCGAATGCACATTATGAAAATGAATCTGAAAATTATGCGACAAGCATCCGAAATGTGGACCGTGCATTTTTTTCATCTCGATTTTCGCCTAAATCGCGACACACCTCGATGCAAACCGTCGGATATTTCCTTGAATTTAAATTCGCGAATATGTGTAAAACTCGCGAAAGATATATCACGTCGTCGGAGAACATCGTTGGCGGCGTTGTTTATAGAAACCTGTTTTTTTATATAAAAAATTTAGAAAGAGACAAAGAATAGCGTGTTCTTCTGTATTGTATAACTCTCAACTGAAATTGAATATTACCAGAGTCTAATTTGAATTATGATGTATTCATACGGAATGCCAGCCGGTTGAAATCTGATGAACGAATAAAACCAATGAGAAGTTTGGAATTAAAGAAATATATACTAAATGGACAAACCAATTATAAACATGTATAATACATGAGTGTCCTTGAAAGACAGGTATAGAAATAGTGATCTCGGAGAACGCGAAGGAAGATTTTTTAACTGGAGTAGAAAAATGTATGTTGCGGTAGTTTAAAGGGATACAGTGTATAAAATTAATGTGTCTAATGTAAAGTAAAATATATTACGCACATTAAAATGGTGGCATAAGCACCTGAAACCGAGGGACTTGCATTAAACGATTGACGAACGTCAGTAAAACAAGAGAAGTATTCAATTTTTGTACAATATGAAAATCTGCGCGTGGTCTCTGTCTATCCTTCCGAGAAATAGGCGTTAATTTATAGATTACTAAAAAATAGATAATGAAGATTTATGAAAAAAAATGATAGGCAGTTCGCTTTTAAGAGGCACAATTCTAAATTGATTTACGAAATCGCTGTCATATATGTGTAGGTGCGCAGCATAATTCTCTACCGTCCTGTCGAATAACTTGATATGATTAATGAATGATTTGATATCAAGTGACCTGTGACGGAGCGACAAACGACCGGATACACGAATCGGATCACTGGGTTCAGTTTCCATCGCTGTAATACGGTGCTTAAAGAATTACTTCAATAAAAATAAAATATTAATTGAAAAGATCGAACTATCTAAGCTGCAGTTATCGATAACTATCGATAACCTTTATGCTATGAATTGTAAAAAACTATATCGAAACGACATCAGAGGAGATAAAAACGCAAAGTATTGTTTCGCCGCGTGTAATCAGGCATGGCTGGTAATTATATGCAAATAGGCTCGTTTTGTAACCCCACATCTGCTCACACCTACTGCATTAATGCCGTAATAGTATCACGCGTAATGACTACCAGTACTCGACTATGACGAAGGGATAATTCCTACCTTCGGTTTGTGATTCAAGCCTTTGCTGTGAATAGTATTTTAAATACGCAGTTGTAGTAAAAAACTTGTTAATTCTACGTCCAACGTCGCAGAAAAGTGATTTGAACGTATCTTTAGTTTTTGTACTATCGAATAGTATTTACAAAATGAGTAGATGCCTGCGTCTGCTTAGCTTTCAATCGATGCATATTAAACTGTTTCACTAGTTTGTTAATCGTTTCAGCTGGGATTTATTGGTTTCTTTTAATGTAATAATATAAAAAAAAATCTCCATATTTTATCGGCACATATGTCTAGCACTAGACATATTATTTTGATAGTGAAAAAACGTAGGCAACAACATCGATAATTAATTATTTCATAGTAACGTCGCGTATACATTCGTGAGAAACTTATCTGGACGTGAATTTCACCGCCGGCGCAACAAAAGCCTCCGTCGGTAAGGTAACAGTTTTTTTTTTTAACCGGAATCCGTTCAGAGCACCTGATCGATATTCGCCGCGACAGACCGTTACTCAACCACGCACCGCGCACCGAGGGTACACTCACCCGACTCAGCAAATGGAGTTACTTCCCCTTTGGGATTTTGTTGATAAGTTGAAGATTCGACAGTACTTCCCCCTTTGGGGCTTTGATGCGTTATAAGTTGAAGATTTGACACTGTAATATATTCGTTTCTAAGTCTGAGTAAGTTTTCTCGATTATTGAATTCAAATTCTTACATAAACGTATATTGAAGTAAAATTACAAAATTTTATTGAAATGGTATGTAGTCTGATTTCAGGCAATAATAGTTAGGACGCTCCATCTGCTATTTTGAATGTCGTGAAAAGCGATCGTGGCCGTGAGCGTTATGTAATCGGAAACCAAAAATGTTTAGATAAAGTGATAGCACCACCTTTGAGTATAACGAAGACGTCTGCCTAGCGTTGCTATTAGAGCGCTTTGTTTGGTTCGGGCAATGCCTTTGTCTAGTAAAGGACAAAGTAGGTTGATGATGATCATGAGATTAATTTTAAAACATTAAATGTTGCGGTTCTTTCAAAAAAATAAAATATATTATTCGTCTAAAGGATTTACATCTCTCATACACATACTCTATTTGCCATGTAAATTGTATTATAGTTGTTTCGAGATACTATTAACAATTTTTATTGATATTACAATACTATTCAATTTTAATTTTCTCAAGAACTAGGTATAAATTCATTTTATTTTATAAGCACTAAAATTATAAATGAATACTTATAAATAAAACCATATTTGATGGTACATTCGTTTTGCAGCCGATTGAACCCCAAGTCAATTTATAAACACATATTTTGATTTAGAACAGGTAGGTATCTCTCACATTTCAGCCTCACACAAAGAGTTGTGTGTAAACAAAAATATTTGGAAAATCCAAAAGTGCACGACTCATAATGTTCATTAGTTTTTTGTTAATAACTATTAAACGACACAAATCAAGTTAACCATTTTCAATACCAATCTCCGGACAGTGGATCTCAAGCTATTAAAAAAATGGATCAAATTAGTTAATTAATACGCTCGCTATCGTGTCGGAACGAAAAGTGTTGATTGAAGGAAATTTCTTTTGACTATTTTGATAGTTTTCTAGTGTATTATGTTAAATCGATTTGAACCAGTGATAGAATTAATCTTCATTAAATTATCTATCAAATAGTGCAAGGTTAATAAAATTACATGAATTATTAATCGTGTTATTGATGAAAAAAGTTACGAAATTGAGGAAAAATTATTCGTTCGTAGAGCACTTCTTAATGCTTCGCATTATGAGTCGTGCAAAGTCTGTATTCTGGATGTAATTCTATACACTGTGATATAACGCAACGCAATAGTGTGTATGGATCTTTATGATCTATGATCAGACGTGAATATGAGAGATGACTAATTTCAACGTTACAGTCTTAAGAAAATGTTAAAACACAAAACAGTTTCTTACAAAATTTAATCAAGGCACCATCACTGTGTATTTACAAGTTTTATCAACCTGATATTTTATTCTTAACAAATGGCAAATTTAATCTTCCCAGACAAAAATACAATCAGTGATTTAAGATTATTCGCGTAGTTAAATATGTGTTTCACTGGTTTATAGACTGTGCATAATGCAATGTACCATATTTTTATGCAGTTAATTATATTCACTCTAACTTGAGTCGTAAATTTAATTAAGATCAATTTATTTTGTGTTAGTGGAAGAAAGATGTATATTAAAAATAAATCTTTGCAGTTCTCATTGCCTCAAAATGCATTTTAATTTTCTTTTTGAATTGTATTTATAGGAATACGAAAAATTGTAAAGAATCGTGTCTATAGTTTAGCTGAGTGTCATTTGCATGTTGAGTATACCGCGATACCGCAGCACAGGGTATCGACAATGGCAGTGAAAGCGAAATATCTAATTATTTCTTTTTTGTTCGTTTTAATAACAAAGATGACACAGCGGTTCACTGCGGCGGATGATTCTTTTTTTTTTCTGTCTTTTTGGACTCGCGCAGCGAACGCAATCAGCCATGCGCATGCGACGGCTAATATGGGGCTTAACGAGCCCGAGTGGGAAGTATTATGTCAGTCTCGCGAGTGAAATCCGAAATGGGGTTTTGGTTTTATTAATAAAGCGAAATAAGCCGGTATTAGCTGCGTACGTATAACTTGTAATCAAATTTTGTTGTGTGATTTATTTTTCTCTACTGTAATTTGGAGTGCGATCGCCGGGGTACGAAATTGTTTCTTTCCTTTTTTGATTCGCTGTGGGATGCTGCTGTTTGTAATTCTGATTTTGCCGTTATAAGGGATTAAGCCAAATATTTCGAAATCGAAATTACCGTCGAGATTACAATTATCATCCCAGAATTTTGGAAAATAATCGTCTAAATAATATGTGGAGGTAGCTCAATAAATTTAATATTAAGAAAATACTATAAAATTTGTCATTATAGTATTAAATAAACGATAATATGACAGACAATTTATAAATAAAAATACAGTTATTCAACCTTATTTACGTTTAAAATTTAACAGACGCAATATTTATTTTAAAATCCCTTTCATGCTACAGATAGGTACGAACAGGTAACGAAGTTAATTTCATTGCGGACAGCCATTTTACAAAAAGAATATGTCGGCACTGCTAAATTTACGTCAGCCGCGGATACAAAGTAAAGGTGTTGAGGCTTTATAAGGATTTATTACGGGTGATAAACCTTTTTTTTTTCTTGAAGATTACCGTTCGGCTGTTGTCAATATATGAAATTAAATTGAACCCTCCCCAACACGTGTTCGAGTAGGTTGGAATACAGACCTGTATAATAAATTTGAATATGTGATTTCATGATTTTTAAATAATCTTGAATGTATTCCCAATGGCACTTCAATGTGGTTGTAAGATTTTTCTATAAAGTTTTGTATTATGTTATTTAGATTAGTATAGTGAACGTTTTTATTGTGCGGTTAATTATACAGATAGTCTCAAATATAACTGTATATATAGATTTCAACAAATTTAAAGTGGTTCTTTTTACTGATTTCAAGTTGAATTTTGATTTTGTGCTTTTAAAGGAACGAGACAGTTTTGGGTAAGCCTAAATAAAAATGTATAAATGTATTAAATATTTATCTTCTTTGCTATGAATAAAACATAACAACTTGTGTTCATAAAGATAACTACTACATTTCAAAGAGTACTTATATATATTTTGATATATTATTTTACATATCCATCAAATTTATTGTATTTTATATAACCTTTTTCATCTTTGGCAGTATTTTTTTAAATAATTTTTATTTGTATGAAATTAAGTTCTGTATACTCATTTGCTCTAAATAGTAATAATTGTTATGTTTAAGATTTATACAGATTAACATACGATCACTTTTAAATTTACTTTTCGTACATTTTTATTACCCGCTGCTTCCAAAGGCCGACACAGCCGAGAAAGTTATGTCCGTCCGTAATCAATAATCGTAAGTTCCGTCGACTTTTTTCGCATCACCGATGAGTCTAATGTTCCGCGAATCCATGGAAATGATTTCAAAATGAAAAAAGATGAAAAGCAAACAGCACGACGCCGCCCGCCGGCCGCCGGGCCGCGCGGTCAGTTCTGGCTTACTGGCTCGTATAATCTTATTTGTACTATTTTTTATTTCGCCGCATCGGCTGGAAACGCCGGTGAAATCACAGCCTTGATTCGACTCTCGTTTGTTGTTTGCATTTTGTATGTTTCGATCTGGTTACACGGAGGATAGCGCCACGGGCGTCTAATTTGTAATCTGATACGCGCTGAATAATTAATTGTAACTTGTGACATAAAACGTCTGTTCCTTTTTTTTAAGTGATACGTTAGAGTTTTTATTCTTTGTTTGTTTTCATTATAAAGCAAACTTTATGCAAACAATGAGTTTAGTTTGTCGAAATAATTTAGTCGCGGTAGAGGAATTGTAGAGGCAAAACTTTTTTAATTGGTTTAGTAAAATTATAATTTAGTTTTTTTTTATTATACAAACCAATGAATCATTTTGTTTGATATTTGCTAGTACTTAATTTAAAAATTGAAAAACTTACATCGTCACTATGATTTTACATCTAAAATTAAATGTCATATTATTGTTTCATTTGCTCTTTACACAAATTTTCTCACGCACGTCAATTATTGATTTGTTTTAATCAAACATTTTATATATTCGAAAGCACTTTTGGTTTCTTTTACGCTAATTTATATTTATTTATTACGTAGTCTCATCGATCAAATAAAATTGTACAAAAGTAAATAAATTCGCATAAGATCTGCCTTTCAATATATCCATAACATTTGCATTATATCAAAACCGAATTTCATCGCTTTGATTGTATATTAAAAATAAAATATAATTTTGTTATTTTATTCACTATTTACTCAAATTTTAATTTGCTCTTTATATATTAATTTATTTAAATAAAAGATTTTTGCACATATTTTTGTTTATGTACGGTAATATATATTTTTAATTTACACTATCATATCAATAAAATAAAACTGTACTAAATAAATAAATTCTTTGCAAGCTTTATCTGATCCTTCTACAATAATATTCCCGAGAATTTAAAATAAACCTATATAAAAAACCGCACACAAATATAAAATAATAATTCTTACCTTATACAAAAAACGTTAATTCCTCTATAATATCCTTCTAGACCACAATATTTTCAATATCCTTAATTCACGGGTGAGATTTACAGTTCAAACAAAAACAAATAAAAAAAAAACACCATCGGCCTCCCTTATCACGGTACGAGTTTCACTTTCAATCAATGGTGCACTCATGTAAATCAAAGCACTGTCGCAGTCCCCAGCCGCGGTCGCCGGCCACCTCTACAATACCCATATCAGTCCGAGCGCGGAGCGTGGCGGAGCTTAAAGCTGTCGGCGTGCGTAGCGGGCGGCGGCATCGCGTTATCAGCGCGAGCGGCGCGCCGCGCGACAACAACAGCACTTGAGAGCCGATCTCAATAATAACAAGAAAAGAAAACGGTCCAGTTTCAGCCGGGGCTTCCGGATGGCTGAGGACGGGGCGCGGCCGTCTCTTTCGACCGCGCCGCCGTCCCGTTCTACCGCGGCGACAGTCGGCCGCGCGCGGTCGCGTGCGCACCACGCTTTGTGATGTGAGGCGGGCGCGGTCCGTCGGAGGGGCTTTCGCGCCATTTTTACGTCCTTGCGATCGCGCAGCGGCGAACCTTTCGTATGATTTATGCGATGCCTGAAATAACATAGAACATTATACATGTAGTTCATTGTATCCTCAAAATAAACATTTTACAAAAACTACTTAAATTTGGACCTACATAATGCTCATAAATGAATGAGTATATGTGAAAATAAACTAATAAATACGTCTAGCAATTAAAATTTGTATGTGGAGTTCAATTGAAATGTCAATTACGTTTTTTATATTTCTTTCGAAGTGTACAACGTAGCGCGTTGAACTCTAATTTATGAGAACAATTTTTTAGAAGCGATCAAAAAATTTTTTGTATCTTTTTCGACAAAAAGTTGAAGTTAATTTTTTTTATAATTTGACATGGCACTTTTAGTGATTAATAATCACCTGGAAGACATTTTGAATAAATAAATACTTAACTGATAAAATGAATCAGTACAATGAAATCTGACTTGTTACACATTCTACAATAAGATTACATCATGTTTTTTGTCGACAAGTTGTACCTGTTAAGTTGTTTCAAGAATATGTTGAAAAAAAAACATTTTAAAATTAACACAGATACCAATATACACAGGTTATTCTCAATAAACGTAATCAATTCACTTTATTCGTATTCAAACAAACATTAAAATTATATGCTATGTTTTAAAGCCCTTTAATCGATTTTAGTAATTTTCCTTCGCTCTATACGATTATTATCCGCTTCACGGTGATTACATTTGTCGCTTTATGGACTATAATTAATCAACTCCCATTACATTTAATTTTCGTGAAACAGAAAATGTTTTTTGTAAATCGACATATAAAATCTATACTTGCCTATTATTTGTATATGATAAACTTGTTTGTAAAATAAATGTTTTCCGTGTAAGCATTTTAAGATTACAATACTATTTTGTAATGACGCCATTCCAGGCAATGATTTTCATTTGATGTCAGTGAGGTTACGACATAAGGTTAGGTAAGTTATGATATAAATAATAAGTCTAAAATATTAATAATAATTAAAAAACACAAAAATTTAAATACACCGCTTATTAATAAGAGGTTAAATTAACGTGATTCTGGCAAAGTGATACTGGCTTTAAAAAACGAACAGTAAGCAGTATTGTACTTTACGTAGACAAGTGAGACTTACGCTAAGCCATGAATGGATGGTACTAAGTATCGTTGGTGGTTAGGGCGGCTACCGTCTTTACACTAAACCCATATCTCGATCGTGAAACTTACCAACCTAATTAAATATAGCAACATAAAGATCAGTATATTGAGATAGGCTTTGACGGTTATTAATGACAAGTCATATTTTATTACTCTTTATTTTTATTACTCATATTTTATTATCATTATTAGATGTTTGGAAAAAGAGAAAACCGATGAGGATTTTGATTAATTAAAGTGAAGGTTTTTTATTATAGTGCAGTTATGTTTTCCATATTAGATATTCGTCTACTTTCTTAATTAATAATTTCTAATAAAAGTATAATAAATGAAGGTATAAAATAACAATTACATAACCAACCAGCAAGAAAAATTTCAAAGAAAATTGTATCTCATTTATAAATTATGCTGACAATAAACAAAATATCTAACAAATTTATTTAATTATATACTGTTTGTGTATATTATTTAATTTAATGTGCATTATTAAATACATTAATTATTAATTTAAAGATACCAAACTTTAAATCAATCACTAAGTTATAATACATATTTCTGTAGGTTATAACAAAACAGTAAGGACAAACGTGCACATGTGCAAAAATACGAACGCAAACGCACACTGTGAATACTCTTCGCACGCGTGCCGTATTAGGTGGATAAATTATGTTCACTAGAACATATTTAATAGATTGTCAGTGGCCTGTTACCAATTTTCAATGCATACGACAAAGACGTCATGTACAGCAGCAGTCGGACGTGGTGGGCTGACCTACGTCAGACGCCGCTTGTGACGTGATGCTGTAGACAAATGAATAACATACTTGATAGATGTAACGTCATCACGTCATTCGGAACTAATGTTGTCAAACACAAATAAAATTGTCAATTTTATTAGTTACTGTAGAGCCTTAAGTTGAATATACGGAATATTGAGATATGGTTTCATTTGAGTCCTGGTTAGACGCAAGCTAATGCTATTAATTATAGATTTCCCTACAGTTAGTTTTTATTTTAAAAAGAATTAAAAAAAAAAACTGATGAAGGTGTATTTAATGTCTAAAATTAGCAAGAGATGCATCAACATAAGATATCTTAATTTGTTTCAAACGATTTAGGTTTTTACATTTATAAATTTAGCTATTTACAGTCAATATTATTTGCAGTTATATTTTGTCTATTTTTGAGAATTTTGATCTCACAACTTTGATAATAAAGATTTATGGTAATAATTAGTTATATTAAAAATCTTGTATAACGTAAGGTGTTTTATTTAATACATGATTTTATAAACAGTTAGTAACATATACAATTTATTAATAACAAAATTAACGCGTAAAAAATAACGCATGTCAATGTTTACTAACATGTAATCTATAAGCATCATTTTATGTTACTCAAAATGTATAATATTCACTTGAAAAAAATTAAAGAACAACCATTTAAGAAAAAAATTTTTTTTATGTTTCCAAAGGTTTCCTTAGAAATTTTACCGGGCAAAAGGCGCAATGCAAAATTAAACACAATAGCAATACCGACCGCAGGCTCTTAATCTGTAAATTTTCGATTACATCGGAGGTCAAAGCATGGGAGGGGCACGCATCGATTTTGGGCGGTACTTTTTTGTTTACGAGTCTCTTTGTCCGGCCACCGCTCGCCGGGAGGGCGCGCGTGAGAGATGGGCCGGCCGTTACGAAAGTGCACGTGACCTTGTTGAGGAATTAGTTTTAATGTTGAGCTAAGAAAAAAAAAATAAACCAATCGGTAACTAAGAAGCTTAGATTCATCGTACAGATAGGTCAAATTCTGTTTCGGCAGGGTCAGGGACCGATTTTATTGTTATTTTTATTTGAAAGTTTGTCAACGTGTTAAAAATAAATCTTAATGGATTTGAGACGCTTTTTAATTGATTTCGCTTTTATGTGCACATAATTAAAAGCGAACGAAGAATCGAATTGTTTACCGTTAAAGCTTTTTGTATGTTTGTACTATTTCAATTGGTTCACTGTTCCAACCCTCTTCCCCCATCGCCGGCCTATCAGCTCCTCCACCAGGTATTCTATTCCTGCCCAAGGTCGGCAATGCACTGGTGACACCATTGGTGTTGCACGTGTTCATGGGCGGCGATTATTGGCTCTTCTTTGGTGGCTTGCATACTCGTACGTTCCTCAAGAATGCTATATACTGGGTATATCGTCATGAACATGGGATACTGCTCGTATTTATTCTGAAGATGTTCAGATTTAGAATCGGGATCAGTATCAATATCGGTATAGTAATAAGATGAAACGGGAATGTTCCCTCTCTTCAGTGATTATGTATCCTTTAACAAAATTCATATATGTTCTGTTGTTTCATGTAATAGTCGTCATATTTGGTTCTATTTTATTTTGAGAGGAAATTATAAAAAAAAAACACTAACCCAATACAGCTATGTGATACAGGGTCATCTTCACCAATGATTAGATTGGGAGTACTTGCGGTTTCGGGTCAGTCGGCCTGATTGTAATGTAATTTTAATATTCTATTTTAAATCTTAAATTTTTTTTTGAAACATTTTTATTTCAGTGAAACTCTATGTAAGAGCTTGAATACAATAGAAGAGATGCAACCAACAACGATAGTCGGTCTTGAAAGTTTTCATGACGTCAAACGCAACTGTATAACTTAACCTAGCCTATTTGTAAAAGCTACTTACTCATCAATTAAATGCAAACACTTAACCAGTAGCAATGAAGCGGATTACGTGCGGCGGCGGCGCGGTCAGTTCTTTTTGGCTTTTGGCCTATACGAATTATATTTGAAGCACAAATTCATTAAAACACGTCAATCAATGTAAGTGAAGTCCGATAGCGGAGTCTGTGCTTCGAGCTGATGGCGATGTTTGTGTGATTGACGAAATGGAGAAGGCAGTTCGAGATGTGTCTGTTCATTTTACGATATGTTTCAACTTATTTTTTTATAGTTTTTTTTTTCTTATATAGTTAATTTCAATATTATGATCTGTGTTTTGTTTAGAGATCTAGATTACGTTTAGGATGAAAACTGGTATAGTCTAAAATAAGTGCCTTAGATTAAAAAATTAAATTAATCTAATAATAAAAACTAAACTTCTTAATAAAAGGTTTACCAGCGGCAACTGTTTTGTTATTAGTATTTTGGATATCCTCCCAACTGACTATTTTTTGCATAGTTAATTAAATAAGCCATTATGCTCTAAGCACTACAATATTTGTCAATTCGTATTTGTTCGGCTTTAAACATTTAAACAACGTTTTTTTTGAGAAGTCTTATAACTAATAATTCCAAACTTTAGGCACGCGGCTAGGTATGAATTAAGATACATACAAAGTGTATGTATCAAGGACATAGATTAACTATTAAATATATTTGTAGCTCTATTCAACAATACATAACGTATTAAAGCATCTCTTGGATTTGCAGTATTTATGAGATTTTATTCTTAAATTCGTGCCTTTTAAAATTGTATTAAAAGAAAACTGTATCTGTTGCATAGATCCCAAAAATCGCGATTGACAAGTATTTTGAGAATTTCCATAACCAAAACATGCTTATTGAAAAAGCTTTTCAAAACATTTTTTCTCTTTTCAATAGTATGTATTATTTAGGAATGTCATGTTATTGACACTCACAAAAACGACAGCTGAATATAGTTTGACTCTGAAATAATATATGTTTTTTTGTTTTGCTTCAGTACAAGGTAGAATCATTTTATAATACTAATCCTCCTCCTTTCCTTCCTTCCTTCCTTCCTTTATGTTATCAAAATTGGAAAATAAATTATTTCGCCAACTATGTCAAGTATTTTCTACTTTAATCATGAAATTAGTTTCTATTTTGAACGATTTTTTTTTATAATATACTAATATTCGCGCTATCGTTTCGTATGAAGTAAAATATGTATTCATAAAACAAATTTTAGTAAATGTTACAAACGAAACACTCTTACGTTTATGTGAAAATTATCAAATTATTCGTATATGTATAGTTATAACCACTAATTATTAAATCCAGTTAGTTACGTGCTGCTCATATTTTTCTAAGTCATAATACTACGATAAACTGCCTTATCCAAGGCATTTTAACGGATCCAAAAAAAATTCAGTGGCACGTACGGTAGCCAATACATACAGGGTCAATTAGAAGTGGTCGTAAGGCGCGGTCTCTCATACATTACACAACGGATGTGGCCGGCTCTCGTCTCTCCAAGTATTCCAGATCGACGTTTGCCGATAACGGGTTTTGATGAAATAAAAAAGAGACTAGTGAGTGAAAAGGTCAGCTGCAGTGCGCCCGCGCCGCCGGCACGATATTAAAGTCCGAAATAATAATCATTACGTTCACAATACGCACGTAACGAGTCCAGTATTTTGACAGTTTAAATGTCGACCCGCCGGTAGTCCCGCATTTTTTTTTCAGGAGAGGCGAAATAATTATAATTCTCGTGGCCGGCCAGTGCGTCTGCTCTCTTTTTGTGAGACCGTATAGTTAACATTTATAGCTTAATTTCGTTCGTTGAACCGGTGCGGTTGTCGAATTCGTTTGTGTAATACTGACTCGTCCTTTTATGACGAACGTCTGTTGAACTTACTGCTTTAACTGTTGAAAAATTTTACCGTTTCAATTATTTATGGTAGAATGTTGCCGTTTGCAATTCATGTAGTAGGACAAATTTATTATACACGATGAATAATTTCCCATATAAAAATTATAGTAAATGAAAATGAAGTAGTGATAGATCAATTCTCTCATTAGATCCTCTATTTAGATATGAGCATTAAGCTGTTAATATCGTACCTTGCTAATATAGATACATCAAAAGTGTCCAATATTTCCTTATGGGCTTTCAAATAACATTCAAATAGTTCTTGTATTCCCATTTCTAATGGTTTAAAGTTTATTAATAATTTCTAATTCTTGTAATCTTGTATCTTTAGATGATGAAATTAACTAAGAAAAATTGAGTACCATTCATTCTTTAATATTTGTAAAAGAAATTACTTACAATATTTTTGGAAATGATAATTTTTATATACATCTTCTTGTTGCTGTTAGAATTTAAGAACTATTTTTGACCCAATATAAGAAGATCAACGCCAAGATCAATTTGTATAATTTCAAAACTCTACAATCTAACAATATACCATCCAGACAGGTCTACAGATCATCAGACAGACCTTTACCAGGTCTTACGTTTTTTTTTTATTTGAAGCTAACGTCAGTGCGGCACATCCTTCTAACAGAATCGTAAGCGTTTTACAGTGGCATTCGTTCTGTGGTTAGTTATTCCACAAAAGCGAGACGAATTTGCTCACCGAGGGTAACTCGATCACCTTCACTTTAACCAAAAAGCGTAACATTTGCTCCCTTCATTGCCGTCGTGGTCTAGAGTACGTTTCCCATTTCACTGTCTGTTTTTAGTATTACCATTGAAAAGATCAACGAGGCTCAAGCACGCTTGACGATTTTCCTCCTACACCGGCGTCTTTAAAGCACTGAAGGCGACACCGAACGACAATAACAAATGTCACTACGTATCGACAGACTTAAACCGAAGCAATCAATTAATTCCATTTCACTTTATTACACACCATTTATTCTCTAATGGTATCATAAAAAAGCAAACCAGGCGTGAAAAAGTTGTATAATTATAGATTTTATGATAAAGTCCAGTGCGAAAGGAAATCGGCCATGGAGTAAGTAGTGCGGCGTATCGAGCAGCTGAGAGTTAGTTGTTCTACTACTCTCTATATTACAAATGGATAATTTTGAAGTAAAAACTTCTTTAAACACGTTAGGCGATTTTTGGACTAGCGGATGGATACAATTTCATTGGTTCGCGTCACCGACACGCTAATGTTAAAAGCATATGTGAATTAACACTACATGTGAAAATTAAAAAAAAGTAAAAATGGTATCCAGCCATTTTTTTATCGTTAGTGAATCTAACGCAGAAATTTGATGCATTTTGAAATTTTATGAAAAAAAATGGAAAAATGCGACACAAGCCGCAAAAAAAGTTTGAGATTTTTATGGATCTAATGCAGTGTGGGTAAGAGTAGCACAAAACTGGTTCAAGCGTTTTCAGTCAGGTAATTTTGATGTGAAATATGAACCTCGCTTTGGTCGACCTGTTACGGATAAAACCGGCACCATTTTGGAAAAAGCAAAGCAAGGTCGGTATATTAGTTTTTATGGCGTAGCTGAGAATTAACCATAAAACAGTTTCCACCCATTTAAAAAAAGTTGGATATACAAAATAGCTCGATACTTGGATCCGACACGAGCTCACTGAATGAAATGTAGTAATAAATCGTGTACTCATGTGCGATTCTCTGTTGAAACGTAATGAAACCGAACCGTTTTTGAAAAGATTGATCACTGGTGATGAAGAATGGATTATGTACGACAAGAACGTGCGAAAAGATAATGGTCAAGAGGTAAATAAGCACCACAGATTACAGCGAAACTTGGATTTCGCAATAAATTAAGGCTACCTGTATGATAGGATCGGAAGGGCGTTATTCACTATGAGCTTTTACCATCGGGTAAAATCATCAATTTGGATCTCTAATGACAACATTTGATGAAATTTAAGCAAGATTTAGCAAGCAAGATCTAAGCAAGAAGTAGAGAAAAATCGACCGGAATCGATGAACAGCAAGGGAGGGGTTTTTCACCATGATAATGCCAGACTAGACCAAAATTAGCCACTCAGCAAATATTAAGCTTTAGCGGGAAGTTTTAAGGCATCCACCATATAGTCTTGATCTTGTACCCTCAGATTTTCACCTGTTTCGGCCTCTTCAGAATTCTTTAGGTTGTGTTAAGTTAACACCAAGAGCGGGCTGTCAAAACAACTTGTCGCGGTTTTTCGATCAGAAGTCTCAAAACTTCTACAGCAATGGAATTATGTCACTTTTTACAAAATGGCACAACAAATTGTTGAACAAAATGGCATATATATATATAATATAATTAAATGTAAATAAAATATGATGAAAAATTATCTTGAATTTGTATATAAAATACGAAAAAAATTTTTCTACAACAGAATATTAATAAATTATCGATACGAAAATGTACACAATTATTGCTCGGAAAGCCAAAAAAAGTAAAAACCAGACTAATGTTAATGTATATAGTTCACAAATTATGATATTTTATTTTTTGGTGTTACAATCAATTTGATAATCCCAAAATAATATTGTTATTTCAATATGATACAAGTGAAATTTAAAATATTTTTACTTCTCTCGAAAATATTCAATTAGTGTCCATTATTTTATTAGGATTTTTTTTGGCGATGCCCATTACAAATTTTTTCATGTGTGCGGCTTATAACACTCTGAGCAAATATTTATGCGATATATCGATTCTAGTTCCCTTCGAACTAAATCGCGATTGATGATTATTATTCAGTCACGATTTTTTTTAATACATAATAAATAAATATTGCAGCGTCGGATATTCTTTTGCGGGTTTAGAAATGATGAGTTTCTTGAAAATCAATCAGCTCGAAACTGAGACGGTGATGACAAATACGATAAACCAGCCCGGACTCACAATTGACGCGAAATAAATTTACAAAAAATAAATATGTACCGACATCCGTCATACCATCGAGCGCATACCTACTTATTCGAAAAGATTAGAATTAATTATTGTACCGAGAAATGACCACGGATTTGTTTCGAGCGAGCCTTCACCCGTGTCACCCTGCCGTAGACAGCTCATTACTTACCGTATATTTGACGCGCGGTTTTCCGCGTAATAAAAATTTCCGTATATCTATCTATACACTCATACTTTATACAGCCGGATGTAATATTCACTTCTTTACATCACTTTTTTCTCGCTTTGTGTAATATAAATTTAATCATAAAACACGACGATGTAAAATAATTAAGAGATATTTTTTATTGTCGCAGCCATTAACTTACAATTCAAAACAAATGAGGAAGTGCGTACTGTTTACGTTCGACTAATAAAATAGTCACAGAATATGTAAATGTAAATAATTTTTGAAAAATAAATATAAAATAAAGCTTCAAATATTACGAGTAAAACATTTTGAAACTCGTATATGTGTTGTGGGCATGGTAGTTATGTGTGACTATTTAGATTTTCTTGTAGATTACGACTTTTTACTAACTACTAGCATTTTTTTTTCAGGTAAAAACTGTTGATTGTGCTGTATTTATACGAAAATTGATCACTTAACCTAAGTGTATTACATCTTATTAGTCCTTTAAATGCACATTCAAAATAGAACTATCGAATAGTACTGCATTTTGGTATCACGGTGTTGGTATTTGCACGTAGTCGGCGGGCCGGCGGCGCGCGGGGCGCGGGCGGCGGCACAGGCGTGGTCGGCGCCGGCCGCTCTCCTTGACTCCAGCGTCAAGCATCGCATGATCTCTGCAATAGCACGATCTATGATTTTTGATATTTGCTTAACACGTTCATTATTTTTTTTTTCTTTTATTTCAATGGAAGGAATATGACGATTCTCACATTTTAAATAAAGCCCACACTTTGGTTTGGTTTCGGTAATTCTGTTCGATTTTCTGAGATGCCAACAAACAACACATGTATTGCGCGTGCTTAATTAAGTTTTGAGAGCGTAATGGAATATTTTTCTAACTTATTTCGTCGATAGAAAATCGAATTCAAAAATTTCAACTGCAATGCGGCTTACCCGTACTTTAAGTATCGATGTCTACTTTAAATGTGTCATTCAGATAAATATTAAAAAGATATGTATTCATAAATGAAGGTTTATATTAAAATCTTCCGCTATTGTTTGCTTTATTTACAAATTAAACCTTGATATAATGTCGATAGAAAAATTAAAAAAAAAAATAGCCAAATAATTAAGCTTAGCTTACATAAGTTCGTAATATTGTGGAGTAAAATTTATAGACAGAAGGTTTGTGGAGTAAAATCCAACTAAAATTCCATTTAAGTGTATTTCAATGACCATCGATCTTTCTGAAGTTTATTACGCAAACAGATTGTACGATATACGTATTCGTAATCTGTTAATCTTCATGCGACAATTTATGCATCTTTATACTATGCTGTTGCAAAACCAATTGAGTAATATTTAAATTAACATAGAGTTTTAATAGATTATTAAGACATAAAAATATTCTGAAGTTAAATTGAACTGAAAAATAAGTACAAAGTCTGGTATTTTGCATAAATATAATTAAATGTGTAGCGAAAGCTCAGTTGCAAAATCCATTAAGACACATTCTACTCACGCAAGTGCCTTACAAAAATATAGTATTTTTCTTTTATTTTGAACATAGATTTAATATTTTACAATGACTTACCGCTTATTTTGTTAAAATGAAACTCAATATTTTACCTGACATTTGATATAAATTACTAAGCAATGAGTTGTTATTAAAGGGCGACGCCAACTCATAACAAATAAATAAATAAATAAACCGTTAACTAATAACGAATATTTTAGGAGATGCCAAAAAGTATACAATTGCGGATGTTGAGTGCCATATAAATAAATTGTCGTTTTATATGCTTTAAATATATCTTAACTACTAATAATAACAAAAAATTATTCAAAACTAATTTATTTACTGTTTCTCTATAAAGTACGTGTTCAATTTTCAATAAGCCTTAGCATCAAATGAACTTTTTATTTCGTATCAATTAATTTGGGTTTTATATCAATAAATTTATTTCGTATCAATAAATTTATAGAAACCGTAACGTACAAAAACTGTATAATATTTTTAACTTGTAGAATAAATGTAAACTTTTTATTGTAATAAATGCAACTATTTGTGTTAATTCGTTTCTAAAATTTTCGAAATTGCAAATATCCAATGAACGTCATGTTATTTTATTTTGTTGTATACCAAAAGCCAAAAATGAGCAAATTTATATAATTGCGTTTAATTGTTTATTTTCATTCATTTGCCATTGGTTAGAGTGCGGCGCAATTTTGTCTAATCATGTGAAGTATAATAGTAAAGAATGTAATGTGGAGTGTATGATACCCTTTTATATCAGTTCGGCTAAAAAATGATACATTATGTTGATATATTTTATTACCCGTGTTTAATTTGAAATCATATGGAAAAAGACGTGAAACTCACGAGGAAGAGAATATGCACAGAAACCAAAAGCAATGAAATCTTAAGAAGTTTTAGGTGATAAAAGAATAAAATTCCAAACACATTTGTACCCAAATTATTTGGAGATTATACTTTTAAAATACATTAGTATTTTAAAAGTATAATCTCCAAATAATAATAAAATACATTAGTATTTTAAAAGTATAATCTCCAAATAATTTGGGTACAAATGTGTTTTATTAGTAAAAAGCGAACTATTAAGAAATTAAGAAAAGTATCGAAAATGTGTGTTCAAACTATACACAAGTGAATGTGGCGATTGTAATGGCGGGTGGACGGCGCGAGTGATAACAGGGCCTCATGCCGCGCCTTTATCACTACACCCTGCGCGTGCGCCGCTGCTCTGTCACCACCTGAATGTAGCTTTGAATTTACCTTTAATTGCTTCCAATGCTTACAAGGTGACTAAATAATAGCTTTATTTTGAATCCTATCGGGATTCCTTTGTATACGTCAGATAGAACTATTCTGGTTAAACTTGTTAAATATCTAGCGATTCAATTTTTTTTTCATTATACATATACAAATGAAGGAAAATACTATACTTAATAATAAACAAAACATTGAATTATAACTTACTAGTTACAATTTTTATGTATTTATAGCAGTTTCGGCTGCTGCTATACGTGACATGGCTATCGGGCGACACGACCGAAATACAAGAAAGAATTTAATTTTCGCTATGATATTATAAATATGAAATGGTATTTGGTTTGTTTTTATTTTACGCAACAACACAGCAACAAATCAATGTGAGTTTTTGTCTAGAGATAGTCTATGGACCGGAGAGTAACGTAGGTTACTTTTCATTCTAGAAAAAGACAAGTTTCTTACGGGACAGTAATTAATTATAATAATAGTTTAGGGGGCGTCCATTAATTACGTGAGGCATTTTTGAGGATTTTTGACCCCCCTTCCCCCTTTGGTGAGATGTTGTAAGATTTTTCTTGAACCACTCCCCCCTTCCCTAATCTCACGTGAGATTTCTCAAAACTTGTATATTGGGTACAAAAGTGTAAGATTTATTAAAGAAAAAAAACACAATTTGCTTAATTACTTTTATTTATGACTAGTAAGGAATAATATTTGCGAATGTTGCAGTAATCTTAAATTACAGTGATAAAATTATTCGGCTGGTCAATAGCGGTTAAACAATCGAAGAGCTACTATTGTGTTGCTCTGTGGCGTTCGAACAAATATGATAAACACAATTGTGTCACATTTTGCCATATTTTATTCAAGACACGTTTTTTACTTTCATTCAACTTTAATATAACTAACTTCCACGCAGTATTACACCATTTTCTTCTAAAAAAAAAAACCGGCCAAGTGCGAGTCGGACTCGCGCACCGAGGGTTCCGTACAAACCTGCAAGGTTTACAAAGTTCGTTTTACCAAATTTCGAGATTCTATGTCAACGGGAAGTGGTCTTTGGGTTTTAATTGCGTGTAGTTGCGAGTTTCAAAATATGCGGTATCAATGGTTGTACTTTTGCGTTTTGCGTTGACTTAGAATTTTTTTTTCACGGGTTAAAGGCAATTAGATCTAAGTATTTGATATGAATTTCAACTTGATAGCTCTACGCGTTCATGAGGAAAAAAGTAATAAGTTTATATTTATTAAAAATATATATTTTGTAATGTAACTAAAATTTAAGGTTTTCGGATTTTTCCTTTATGTGTGCTATAAAACGTTGCTTCATGCCAAATTTCAAGATTCTAGGTCGACTGGAAGTACCCTTTAGGTTTTGATTCCCTTGCGAGTACTTGCGAGTTTCAAAATATGCAGCTTAATTTGATGTTTCTTTTGATTGCGTTGACATAGAAGTTTGATTTTGTTACAGCTTAAAGGTATTATAGACCTGAGTATTTGGTATGAATATCAATTTAATACCTCTACGCGTTTATGAGGAAATGGGTAGTAAGTTTAAAATTATTAAAAAAATATATTATGTGATGTAACTAAAATTTATGGTTTTCGTAATTTTCCTTTATCTATGCTATAAGACGTTGCTTCGTACCAAATTTCAAGATTCTGAGTTCACGGGAAGCACCCTGTGGTTTTGATTCCCTTGCAAGTGTCGAAAATTTGCGGCATAAACGGCTGTATCTTTTGATTGCGTTGGCTTAGAAGTTTGATTTTTCACAGCTTCAGGGACAGTAGACCTGAGTAATTGATATAAATTTCAGCTTCATACCTCCACGCGTTCCTGAGAAAAAGGGTCTTGACAGACGGACGGACGGACGGACAGACGGACAACAAAGTGATCCTATAAGGGTTCCGTTTTTTCCTTTTGAGGTACGGAACCCTAAAAATTATGTGATATTTGCCAAGACCCCCCCTCGCCCCAAGTGAGATTTAGTAAGATTCGGCTCGATCCATCCCCCTCTGAATATCTCACATAATTAATGGACGGCCCCTTATTGCTTTGTCAAATAAAATTAAAGTATGCCGACTCTAATTTTATTTGCAGTAAATCATCACTATAATTTAACCGACAGAACAATTGTTATTATTCAAGAATTTCTAAACGTAAAATGTTTATATACATGTGGCAATTAAAAATTGTTTTCCAGTATAGCATAGGTACAGTATTATTGTATTCTAGGAAAAAAATATAATTAGACAGTCTGGCTTTTCTGCAAAGCAGCAAGTGTATGGCTGTGTAATAAATATTTTCAATTGTTCACCCGCTTATAGGCAGCTAAGTACCTTGAAGTTCTGTATAGGGTTAAAAACCGAATGAAATAAACTGATGATTACTAGGATTAAACAAAAAAACTGAAAAGAAGTTTTGAAAAGAATTTGAAGAAAATTAAAAAAAAAATGATTATGAAGTAATGTAGAATAAATTTAGACTACACTTTTTGAGAAAAAGTGAAAATGAAAGGATAGTAAATAAGAATTGAATAGTTTAAAAATTTAAAAAAGATTGCAAAAATGTGTTTTTTGGGAACTTTTTAACTTCCAGCTAAGAAAATTGAAAATTTTCTAAAATTTTCGGGAAGTTATTGGTTTCACCCCATTTTGCAAAAATCGAGCGCTCATCAGATCTCGACGTTTTGAGGGTCTAGAAAGCTTCCCTGATAATCCCTGAGATGATGTCCGTATGTCTGTGTGGATGTGTGTGTGTGTGTGTATGTGTGGATGTATGTAGACCTCTTATAACTTTTAAACGGCTTGACCGAATCAAGCCCAATAAACGGCATTCCAAAGAGTTTTACCAAACTTAGATTTCCTGAAAGTTTGGGTCGATTTGGACCGATAGATTTTGAGAAATTTTCAAAAAACTAAAAACAAAAAATTTTTTTAAGTGATTTTTTCAAAATAACTTTACAATGGCTTGACCGATCAATTCCAAAATCTAATCAGCTCTTAACCTATTAAAAACACGTCGATTGCCGCAAACCGGGTCAAAATCTGTTGATTTGTTTGTGAGAAATCGTTGTCGAAAGAAATCGAAAAAAAAACCGTTTTTTTACTCAAAAAATCGCGTTAAATCCCGTGTATTTTCGAGTGTTTTGAACTCGAAAATAGCGGGAAGTTTCAAGGTTGGCCTACAGGGTTAACCTACTTTTTTTAATAACGTTTATGCATATTAATATTTATCGACGTAGTGGAATTCAGTGTTCGTCGCCAAAAAACATATTTCTTATACGGGAGCCCCCATCAATTCAATTTCATTTTTACTACACGACTCAACGCGCAGCATGTGAGAGTGCTCTACTCTCAATATGTGGACAAACTTCAGTTTCGCTTCATAAAATCGTTGTTATACTTTAAACTAGACATTAAATCCACTTTATGATTAATATTTAAATGACATTAAGTTATAAGAATATTTTATTTTCTAATTGATTTACGTTAGATTACATAACAAATATTGTAATTGAATAATATGTGTACCGCCGTCCGTTGGTCTGTGCGTAGGTAGGTCTTCACGATTTAGAGAAATATAAACAATGGATTAAGATAAATTGTCTTAAATAAGTTTCTATAGACTCTAAGAAGCATCCCTATTGATTTTAGGGATCCCGTTTAATAGTTATTAATGAAAGTAGAACAAGTTCTCTAGTTTTCCTCTTGTAAAAATTATTGTCACTATCTTCATCTCTTTTTTATTACATGCATATACTAATACTTCCTTCTCTTTTTTTCTCGTTTCGTATCGACAGTTTTTTATTATTCTTTACACCTCCAGGTGGCGCCACTATAAGAAAAATAAATAAATAACTGTATTAAGTGAACCAGTTAATAGCGTTAAACAAAAAATATTAAAAAAAAAAAATAAAGTAAAAATTACAATATTGATAGAAAAAATAAAATATTAATTTTTATTTATGTCATGTATTATTTATCATTAAAATAACGTAACTATTATTTGTAGTGGTAAGATGGTGGAGGAGGGTTACTTGCTATCAAAATATATTGCATACTATTTTTGTTTTGTACAATCGAAAAAAAGTTTGCTTAGATTCACAATTGCCTGTCAATACATTAACAAAAAGTGTCCCAACATTTTTTTTTAAATCCTTTCTATTTCTAATTGTCACTCCTCTTATTCTCTTGTAATATAATAATACGCGTGTGAGTCGTGAACTTCTGGGTTTTCCAAATTTTTATAACTAGAAAGAGTTGGACAATAACAATGGGCTGCCAGTTTGTTGTCGAGCATTATTTGCTGGTGTTACACCACTTTTAAGGCAATGTTTATATCGACGAGATTTTAGGTAGAAATTATTTCGTGAAGTATTTTTAACATTTTTCTATTTTGTGTAAATTCCATATGATGTAGTTTTCATAATACAATTTAAAAATATTTTATATTTTAAAAAAATTTAAATGCGAAGGCTTAATATGTTCTGTTAAATTATTAACATGTTGATCGTTAGTAAATGTAAAACAATACAAACTACTGTTAAATTATAAGCATGTTAATAATTAGTAAATCAGTATAAAAACAATTGAGGAAAATGATTGCGTCCAGCCTATGTATGTATATTTACAAGTGGCACTCACAGAATAGACTCAATAATGTTGTGAATCGTAATAATTGAAATAAAGGTTATTTTCCAAAGAATTAATAAAAATTGCATTAATGTTTTTTACTTACATATAAGTATAATAATAATTATTATTATATGTACTTATTGTTATATAAATAATACTTTTTATTATAATAAATATAATAAATAAACGGGCCATTCTTATTTGGAGGTCATATGTCAAATATTTTTTTCACGTAATAACTAATAGCATTTAAACCTGTTTAGGTAAACCGATTTCAACTATTATGCAATAATCTACAAAAATAGATCTAAATCTTATATGCCATTTATATATTTGAAGGTTTATTTGAATAGTTAAAATATGGATGTATATTTCACGAAGTATCTGTTACTATGATGGATACCTTAACAACGAATGAAAATGTAAAAAGCAAAAAAACATGTGGTCCCAAAAGTGGTGGCGAAAAACAAGTTTTTTTTGACATTTTTTATTATTGTTCTCTCGTAAAAACGATGATATGTACGAGCATCTTTCTTGATATGATTGGGTAAATAAAGTGCAATTTCTATAAAAGAAATATGTAACAAAACTGGGCAACAGGGCTTGCATTGGAGATCCCAAAATTTATAAAAAAAACATTTTTTTTAATACATAACGAAAATATATTTGCAGTTATACGGAACCCCAGTTGCACAAATCCGTCTCACATTTAGCGGTCATTTATATTAAAATGACTTTTTCCAAATAATATTCACTTGTCGAATATCCTGTTGAACAAAATTTTTATCTTTAAAATTAATTTGAACTATTAATCTCTCTCTCTCTCTCTCTCTCTCTCTATATATATATATATTTGTAATTGTTGAAAATTTTAAACCTAAAAACAAATATAACACCAAACTTCATTATGAAACATATATCTGCATATTTTCCATCTAGTTAGCTGGCGTAAATTCGCTTCAGAATTAATTAAGTACGCTTTAAAAATCCTTTACATTTTTATACGTTCGAGGTTACATTGTAGCCTCGGTTCTCTGCTAGGGACTGTTCGGGGTGTGATCTGATGATGGCCACGCGAAGAGTGAAAGGAGGAAGTATAAGTCACTGTGACCGCTCAATGCATCAGCTAAAACGTTTAAATCGGGGATGTTCATTAAGACGTATAATAATGAAATCAGAATATATCTGAGCAAATTCTATCACTAAGAACTCCGTCTCTGTTCAAAATGCTCCAAGTTATCAGTTGGATATGTGTAGCACTCTGGACCTCTTTCGCTCATTCTCTAGATGGCCGTTATCAGATCACATGATCACCAATTTCTAGTCGAAAACCGACATTACAATATAAACTCGAATGATTGAAAACGTAGAGGATTTTTAAAGCATCCCACTTTCGTCTGCCAGTGCATCTATGTGGTCACGGTACACAATCTCAGTTTAATGATACGTATTCTACATCTGATTATGCGATCGATAACATAATAATAGAATTGCTCATACGTTGGGTATTGACCGCAGAATATTTAATGCGTCCTTTTTGACCGAGAGCGACGAAAAACAAGTAACGTTTCACTTGTATATATCATTATCATTAGGGATACGCGATTCTAACGATCGCCAAACGATTTACATAATAAACTAGTTCTTTGCCCGTAGCTTCGCCTCCGTGGACGTAGGATGTGGTCTTTCAACTTTCGTATTGACCGACTTTGCTGTCGATCTATCGTTCCCGCTTTCTGGTCCCAGTACTGTTCCCAACTTCGCACTCGGTTTCTCATTCAGTTTAAATCGCGGCCCCGTTTTGAATTTCGGTCCCGTTCCCGGCTTTTCATTCTGCTTCCTTTCTTGCCTTTAATTCCGATGCAGCTATTAGCCACAGCTCTGATTTATACGAAACGGGCGTAAATGTTTTAGTATCGCAATCAAATACAGGCCTCATTACTTAGGAATAGTATAATTCTTTATGTGTGAAGTAATTTTTATACACACTATATTTTATATGCATATTATACAAATGCCATTAATCCCCCCCATTGTAATTGTGAAAAACATGTGTCACCATTTATAATAATCAACAATGATGTCAAATTTCATAGTCGTACGTCACTCCATGAAATATTTTTTATACAGAATTTAACCCATGTTTTATTCCCTTTAAGAAATGAATTTTTATAGTCATTTAATTTAAGGACATTACGGGGTTTTCAGCGAAAAACCGCATACCAAAAACATACTTGTCAATATTAAAATAGTCCGAATTGTTTGGGACATAAATGGTTTTAATTTAGATGAATGCAGAAAAATAAGAGCCCGTTGAATTTTATGACAGGTACATTATTTCTTAATAAATCGCTTATATAAATATATGTTTATTGAGCATTTCTTTATTTAGTATTATATAGAATATATATTGATTTTATCAGAAGATATATAGTGTTGCTACAGTTTAAAAGATCATTTTAAAAGGAATAATTTCGTTATACATTGTTTTCATATTACTATTGGTTTATGCAACACACGCCAGTAAAGTTCCCAGTTGGCATAACTTTTTTTTTTTACATTTTCAGCAATTACCATACTTCAGCTAATTTAGATATCACTTTAATAAATTCGTTTGCTGGATTTAAGATTATTGCTTTCAGATAAATATATGTACGCGACAAGGACAGTTTTATATGTTGTGATACCAACTAACAGCCAATTCCTTCATTTTTGTAACTTAAAAAATCTGCAAGATTCTGTCAACCCTCACAACTAATTATGATCGGGTATTTTACAATGTTTTGAGTTATGGATTATATTACTGCGTGCCCGACAGCTGCCCAAATACATACTAACAATTTCCTAATATATTTGGCGAATGCTTAAAATTCTTATTTTTATCTGGCTTTTGAAAATAGTCTTAAATACATTCAATTAATACACCACAAATTTCAGTCGTCCTAAAAATGCAAAATTATGATCATGGTTGTAATTTATTTTTAAATATTCACAAAAAAATAATTTTCTAATTTTTTACAAAACTGTCTATTCCTTATTTGTATGGCATTGAAATAATAACACACTAATTATTTAACACCCCAAAATATCTTCTCAAATCGAGTTACAAACTTTGTTGTTTATTGTTTTAGTTGCGTTATTATTTAAGCAATATATAAGTGACATCAATAACATAATATAGCAAAACATCACTTACGTTTTCCATACCTTCCGCATTTACTGCGTCGCAGAGTCCGTAGTGATGCACCTATTTTGTTTAATTATGTCTACATATCGATACCCATACTTGAGGACGTTACCATTCGAGTCAACAAGGAAAAATGCCTTAATAGTGATGGGTATTTATATTACGTTTAATGTTTTAGTGTTCGCGTTCATATTTTTATCTTTATGGGGTCTAATGTAAACAAGTAAAAATATATTGGGCTGTTATTGTATCCGAAATAAAATATCGATCAATTACATCAATTACAAGAGAAATGGTCGATAATTTTATTTTGTGATTTGGATAAGTTTTAATTGGACTCCTAGTCGATTAAAATCGTTCAAACGGTCCTTTGATATCCAAACTTAATTTAGCATTCCGTATACAATATTTCGCAACGGTGTCGCAACTATTAGCTTAAACGTTGGTAAAAATGATAATCTTTTAAAAAATTATACAAAGAACGCCTAACGTTTCTGTGTTAAAACCTAGCATGTCTAATGCAATAATGTAAGTATAAGGATATTAGTATAATGCTTGCGGCTGTTTAGTATTTATACAAATATGAACGAAAATTTGTAATTTGAATATAAAATGGAGGACCATGTCTGTATCTTTGTTATGTTGTGATCGTAATATTTAAGTTATCTCGAATTTATCGTGTAATGGTTTTACTGAATATGTTTAACATTTAAGATACTATCCGAAGAATGATTTCACCTATTGTCAACGGTGGACCAACTAACGATAAAGGGTTATGTGTATAGCGGTTACAGTTAACATTTAATAACGAAGCGCCATCTCGAGCCACTGTTTTTCGACGGTTTAAAAATTTCGTAATTGATGCAACTCACATTAAGACGAAGAACACTCAGGAAGGCCTGTTCCAACAGTCACTCCTGATAATGTCGCTCGTGTTCGTAAAATGATAGAGGATAACAATCGATGCGCATACTATATGTTTCAGAATACTATTGGGATTGGATCCGCCGGTATAAGATCGTGCATGATAAATTAAAAATGAAAAAGATCGCTTCTTGTTGGGTTCCACATCATCTTACATAGTATCAAAAATCGAAGCGTGTAAATATCAGCCAACAAACATTAAAATCATTGAATAAAAGCGATCATCGTATAATATCTAAAATTGTAACAGGTGATGAAACGTACATTCCCTTTTATGACTTGGCTACACGTCAGGAAAATAGGATTCGTAAGATGATCTAACGCCAACTATTATGAAAAAAGCAAGTGTAAAGAAAAAAAATATGCATGCTATGTTTTTTGGAAGTACTGGCTTGGCCAAGCTATTAAATTAATAGGACAGAAAATTGTCACGGCGACCTGGTTTACACAACACTGCCTGCCAGAAGTTCTCCACACTCTTAGAATTAGAGGCTTAATGCTGCATCACTGTCAACTTTTTAAAGGAAAATAACATTGTAATCTTGGAGCATCCGCCTTACTCACCGGACCTCGCAATCTGCGACTTTTGGTTATTTAAAAAAAAAATGTGCTCAACGTTTTACATCAGAAGAAGAGATTGACCCCACTATTACTGATAGAATTGACTGTATTTCTGTAGACAACTAGCGCGATTCTTTCTGTTTGTGGATAATTCGTTTGTTGTTTGTCCGTATAAAACAAGTGTATTGACGGTAAAGGAAACTGTGTAATTTTGTACATATGTAAATCTGGGGTATTTTACTTGTAGTTTTTCTGTATATCAATGATTTGGAACTGATCTTGGTATTAGTTCTGTAATCATCTCTATTTGGAATAACACTTATTACCCACTTATTTATAATATTGTTAGTTTATATTTAATTTTTCTTTTTTCTTATTAACTAAACAAATAGTAAATATTTTAAAAAATAAATTAATGAACCTTAAATTTTCTTATTTATCTAAGAGTCTTCCAGTTATAATAATATCAACAATAAAGACCTATTAATCTTTGTTTACGCAATTTTCCCCCCTTTTATGTTATAGTTTGTCTCCCATAGACAAAAAACAACTGACAGACGGGGGGCGGAGGAATATGCGAGCAGACATCATGCAGACTCGTTAGCCAACGGATCGGATGTACTTCACTCATGCGCAGAAAACGCGGGCCGGTACAGGTCAATACGTTAGTATAAGCCATCAGCAGCGATGAGTGCTTTTAACGCGTATTTACACCGTATCATAGCACGTTCAAGGCGTAACATATTTAATTAGCATGTTAATGTAAGCAAATGGTGAGAATCATCGCGGCCAATGGACGTTCCTCACGCGTTAACCTTATTCGTCGCACTCTATATGGCCGTCTGCCTTTTGACGGGTTCTTTAATGACGTAAAAAGCACACGGAAACTATTAAAATGACGTCTTAGAAACGGCCATAAGATACCTGATATCTATATATCTTTGGTTAAGATTGCAAATGACCAAATATTAGCTCAACGCAAATGGATGAAGTTGTAAACGTCCATTTTAAGATCGGTTACCAAAGAAGTTGAAACAAAATATTATTGTTATTATTTTTGCGCTTAATTTTCTTTTTAACCTAGTTTATTATTTACTTATTAACAAATTACAAATTGTTGTTGTTACTCAGCTTATAGAATATTAAATTTTACGGAACTCACATTGCACGGAACTAGCATTCGTACGGTTTTTTAGAAGTTTCATTTGGTTCAATAAATGTTTATTAAATAATGTAATATGATAGTGATTTAATAATTTCAAGGTAAATACAAATTTAAAAAATGAATAATATTCTACGATATGTTATGTTTATACTATGTTACACAGTTACCTACATCTTGTACAACATTACATCATTAAAGTTATCATTATTATTAATTTACTGGTATAAAATTCTACATATAACAAGAAGACCCAAATATTTATATATTTTATCCAAGGGTTGATATACTTCAAATTTTCAAATATCTGTTTGGAATGAATTATATCGTACATTACTGTACATGTATATAGATAATTTTCTCAGAAAATATATTTATTATATATACCAATAAATAAATAAAAGATTCTGATTTCTCACACACGAATCCACTTCACGTTTGTTACTTGTTATTTCGCTTTTAATAATGTTTATTATGTTTAATGACATTTATTATTATTATTTAATGATAAATTTTATTAAACATATTTAATTATAAACGTTATTAAACATATTTAATTATAAATGTTATTAAACATACTTAGTTATGTTTAATAACATTTATTGGGCCGGCGGCAGCGCGGCGTCGACCTCCTCGCGCAGGCTGTCTCACAAGGTGTTAACGTTACACTGTATTAAGGGCGTGTCAGTCCTTCAGGCTTTGCGCGTCTGACTTCAGGGGACGTCATTAAATCTTTTTACGGTCAAATTTAATGCGCGGAGCTTTCGTGCGGTTCGCCGATGTGGATAAAGCGTTCCTCGATTCTACCTGTCGTATGAAAATGAGTGTGAATCATTAACAGGTTTTCGATTAGACATAGCGCGTTAAATGTAGTTCATGATATATTTTCTAAAAAACAAAGATTATAAACCCAACCGGAACTATTGACAGTATATTACCGACACGAGAAATCTATCTTGAAACGCTTACAGATGTTATGATAAGTAAGATTCAATATACGTATCGAAATGAGGAATTAAAGCATAATATGTAGTAATGAGAGTGAAAGGCATTGCGGGGGGATGATGATCGGAACAACAACAATCGGTATATGTAATATAATAAGGACATAGGCTTATATATTGTCACAGGTTTATTTTAGGAGTTCAAGTTACGGTGATAGCAAAAAAAACTAATATAATAATATATGACTGATGGCGCTGAGGATTCAGTTGCTCCATTTCGATTTTCATCTATACATAGAGGCAATTATTTGTTTAAATACGAGAAAGTGCGAACTGTGGTGGCACAGTGGTTAAGAGCGTCGCCTTCGAAACGGGACGTACCGGGTTCGATTCTGACCACGCGCCGAATGAATAATTAGTTTTTAACTTAAGTCGATTTAAAACCACTCGCTCAGTGCCTCAGAAAGCACCTTCAAGTCGTTGTTCCCGGACGTTCTCTTCGTGTCGATGACGATGGCCGTTAGCAGCCACCAACGCGCGCGAGACCCGGCATGCAGGGCTGAAGTTTGTAGGCCCTCAATCTATTTTAAATTGAGGGACGATCTGTCTCATCAGTGGGGCGAATATAATCTCATACAAGATACAAATACATGTATTGAACTCATGTTCAATTTCCATTCGTAATTTCCAATAGAAATCACAGACACGCGCAAGGTAAGGTATTAAGCGTCGAAGGTCCGAGCACAGTATCGTCTGGAGATCTATCGAAAGCCGATCCCGTCGGGGCTGTCGTCTCGGATATCCTCGTGTCGGCTATCGGCTTACGCCCGTCGCCGGCGCCGGCGACGCGATCCTATCCGAGAGAATGTTGGAGATCTACTGGAACGCTTGGAGGCCGATGGGCAGAGACTCAAAGCATCATCGCATCGTCTATATAAAATCATATTTATTAATATTTTAAATGGGACCATAGAAATATTTACGATCAAAAAATACAAAGTGGATATTCGTATTGTAATGCAAACGTATTTTGATCTCAACATTGAAAAGAGAGAGGTATTTCAAAATTTACCAACAAATTTTTCGACTTTTGGCATTACGTAAAAATAAAACAATCTTTTTGTCAATCATTATAGAATATGTTGAAAGTTTTTAATTAATTTTTACTAAACAACAATAGGGTCTAGTAACCAAATTTGCATGGGAATCAAAAGGACTGAAAAATTATAATACAATATTCAATTATGAAATGTTACTACTAAATAGCTATTTGAAATAACAATATCGCGATCTGAACGCTAAGTATAGTAAATGGCATATAAAGTGAAATTCTGGACATTTGCATAGCACAGTATGGCGACACGGGTCTGCTTGTTGCGCCCACGCATGCGATACCGCGATCAATGGTCATATCGTGCGAGAGTGGGCATAAAGCCATTTTCAAGTACTGCAATTTTAGATTATTTCGCTTGCACTTCCTTTGTTGTTGGTTCAATGTGTCTTAAACGCAAGACAAATAGCGTTTACTTCTATTGAAATCTTTAAACATTCAAAATTATAACACTCTATTTTTAATTTATCCACATCAAAAATACTTTGTTTGCTCAGTCCATCTTCGAAGGTATCAGTAAACTATTCTATCAAGAATGATACGTATTTAGACCATACGTATTCATTTATTTTTTTGAAGTTATATTTCTCTTGGCGCGTTATGAAAAAATGATGAAAGTGAATTTTTATCAGGGTGACACGAAAACTACAGTATGAACTTACTCGCAAGTGGTTTAGCGAGGAACTTCAGACTCCTAATAACTGATGTGTCAAATGTTCGAGCTGGAAGAGTTTCCATTTATCAAAATAATAATATGGACAATACTACAAATATGATTACTCAGAATATTGATATGACTGTAAGACAGGTGGAATTAGCAAGTTCAACAGTGATATCAGTCGATGAGCTTTGTACAGCTGAATGCAAAATGGAAGATGCAACGTTAACATACTCCAATTTTTCATTTAATAATTATTGTAATTTCAAATAACAAGATAAAATTTATATTATACTTTGTATAGGAAAAAACATGATTTGTTTAATATTTCAAATTTAAATAAAACTTTATAGAGTGTATTGACTATTACACTCCAGTCCTTTTATTATTTTCTTGTAATTAATTACTTACGTGCAATTAAAAACTATTTGAAGAATCCTGAATACACCATGGTTATTCAAATTATATAAATTAATATTTAATATATTAAAAAAATATTTAGTGTGACGTACTCGATTTTGACACCGCGCGCGCTACCTTACAATGCCACGCGGAGGCCAATTTTCAGCGTTAAAAGAAAATTATAAATGATGGAAGTAGAGTACCAGAAATTAAAACCTTTTCATGAAAAATTTCCTCTTCTTTAAGGTTCTTTTTTTAAAATTTCTTAAATATAAATATTTTACGAGATATCAACGAAAAACGAATTTTTTTTTCATTTTGAATTGTTTATAACGTTTGCAGTTTCTTATGTGTTATTAATCGATTTAAACCATTAATTTTTCTAGACATTATTCCGGATCTAATGAGCTGTCATACGTATTTTTAGGATCGGTATCTCTATCTTTCACCATTTTCAACACGTTACCTCGATTATTATATGCATGAGATAGTGTAAGCGCCAATTACGGATTAATAAAACGATAGGTCGAACACATATTTTTTTTTGTTTTAAGACTGTATTAACACATAAATAGTAGGGTTAGAGATATAAGCCATGTATATTTACACAGCTGAGAAAAGAGAGCTAACAAAAGGGCTGGGCAGTCCTGAGAACTGCCGACAGAAGTGGAAAATTAAAACCATGATACAATATTGCTTTTTTTTTGCTGCTGAGTAAACATGCAAAATAACTATCTAAAAAGAACACAATTTAAAAGAAGCACAGTATAACATGTCATGAGACCGTGTTGGTCACGAATGCTTTTAAAATACACCCCGTCCAACCTACCTAAAGAAGTTTTACCACATCAATATTTCAAGTATTTCAAAATGGGATATACATACAAAAATGTCTCTATATTGCATTGTGTTCTGTATTGTTTCCTCTCAACGGACCGAGATGTGTTCGCCCATTGGACTTATCGAGAGGTCACAGTATATCAGCTCGGTGTCCACGTAACGAAACATGGCTCTGAGCTACAATTAACTTTGATGAAAATACTCGTGGTATCGCCGGCTTCGTTGCAGCAGAAATGCAAAAGATGGTGCCGTGATCGCGGTACTTAAGGCTTGTTCTACGATGGTCGCATTCGTTGAAAAGAATTTGTGATTTGAAAAGAATTACAAGGTTTTAATACGTATTTTTATACGTTTTATACGTTTTTTATATGTTTAAAATGTTTCATCTAACAAATGATAATACCAAAAATATGAAGTTTTTCGTTTACTATATCTTGTGATTGTATTATGTTTTACAGTTACTTATGAATTTTCACCATCCATGCGTAAATACAACAATAGAGCATTTGACAGTGATGAAAATAAGATACTTTATTATAATAGAAGTATAGACCGAAAACAGTTTGGAAAAAATTCGATTTTATGAAATAAGTTCCGTGAAGACATTTCAATGCACATTGATATTATAAACGTAGAAATATGTTTGTCCCTCAATCACGCTTGAAATTCTGAACGAATTGTAATAAAATTTTGTTTTAACGTGGAATAGGAAAATAGACACTTTTTCTATAAATATTAAATATTTATATAAATATATTTTGTATAAATCTGTATAATTTTTGTAAAAAGTGTTATTGATCAATACTAAAAGTAATTAAAAGAGTAGGTACTGAAATCTGCATCAGACCCCGGCCACGAATTCGGCAATGGGATTGAGACTTAAAATAAGAAGACTGGAAGTGGAGTCGGCAGCGGAAGCAGAATTGAAACAAGAACAGGACAGCCGTTAGAATCAGGATTGGTGGTGAAGTCGATCAATGTCCAGACGAATGAAATCTCGATCAAATACAAATCATGAAAGAAGAAAATGATTGTTGAATTTCTCTTTACGCAAAGCGCTCGGATATTGCTAATAAATAAAATCATAACTTTCACACTCCGTCCAATTTTACACAAAACAGTACGCTCAGACAGATACGTGACTTTGACCAGGCAACTTACTTCAAGTGACATACAGGCTATCGTAAATGTTTTGCAATATTTATTTAGTCACATGACAGGTAATGAATATTTTATCACGGAATTGGAAATCGAAACAAGTAAACCATATTCAATTAATCGGAGAAACTTATATATCAGGTAAAAGAAACATTTTATATTTTACAATGTATTCCTATTGTTTATTAAATCCTATTTCTTGATATTTTGTCCCTATGACCACTGCGATTATAATATCAAGATATTTTTAGGTCTTTATGATGTCTTGATTAATTTAGTTTTATTGCGTATAATAAATATTGGATGTAATAAAACAATAATTTGCTTTTTTTTTACTTAGAGATCCGCGGATACTTTCACTCATTATAAAAAAATATATGTGTGTATGAAAAAAAATTACCCAATATATAAACACCAACACTGCGGGGTGTGGTTGTTTCTATTATATGCAATAAGAACTAATTTCGATCGATAAACCAAGCTGTGAACGCTGTAGCCCAAAATACCTGTATAACATCTAGGCTCCTTATTTAATATTCCGTATATCACATAACATCAGTCTCGGTTCGAGATACGAAAGCCTTCGCGCCCGAGCATATGATAAATATATAAGAAGAATATTTACGCTTATGACAAAACGATTCCGTCCATGGAGTCATTATAGAACGGCCCGGGCGTCAGACGCCCGCGGAGATGTTTGACATTAGCGCGAAATAAACGTCGAGGATTCGCCGTTACCGTGTTTATGCTTCGAACGAGCCCATCGACGCGGGCGCTCGCAGCTGATTTATTTATCGAGAGACCGACACTTTGTGATACTTCGCAATGTCCGCGCTCAAACGAGCGGGAATGCTCGAAGGTGGGAGAAAAGGACTCGGATGTGCTGTCTGAATGATGTTTTGAATAGAACTAGGATAACTGTGTTAAATAATGAAGTAGATAATATTTTTGTTCACTATTTCAACAAGCTAAGATTGAACCGTACACGTACAGTCATACGTGCATTAACATTTATGTAAACAAACGACAGTAAACGTACACTTAACGAGTAACATGTCAGAGAGAATATAATAGTACAAAAATTAAGCTAGCCTGTTCAAAAAGATAAATTGGAAAAAAGAAACAAATTCGGTATATAAAAGGATGAAAGCATATCGATAATAATAATATATATGCGAAAGTGTCTTTGTCTGTCAGTTTGTTACGCTTTTACGCCTAAATTGTTGTACCGATTTCGATGAAATTTGGTACCAAGAAACAGACAAACGCTAATTTTTGTTTGTTTATCTATCTGTTAATAATTAAGCTAATTTTAATGAGTTTTAATGAATTAATTAGATAACACCGTTTTGTAATAAATAAGCTACTATCTCCTTATTTTTATTTCAATTGATATTTCTACCTGTTTGTCTATATATCTACTTATGACTCTACAATGACTTAACAAATTTTGATGAAATTTAGAAAACTGAAAGAACTCATTGCATTTTATATAAATAACTCCTTATAATTAGAAGTTTTAAAAGTAATTACAATCATGTATATTGTCGGTCATGTTTATTGTTCGCTTTGATTAAAGAAGGAGCGTTGTAAGAGGAGGCGATGAGGATTGAGAAGCAAGGGGAGAGGACGAAAGCGAAAATAACAGAGAGGGTCTATAATCCAATTGTAACTGTATGATTAATAATACCTGTTTAATAAGAAGAAAATCATAGTAAGTTAGAACGAACGGTAGGGTTTTTATACTGTCTTTCGTCATTACACACTGTATCCTATTATTATAATGTCACAGATACATTACTTTATGACAATATTTGTTTGTAAGTCAAACACTAATAAATAGTTGTATAGATGATTTGATTTTTGATGATTTACCATCTGTATAGATGGAATATTATCTGGATTATACATATATTTTAAACCTCGCACTAATGCGTTCCTGTACAATACAAATATTATAATGCCCTTTTTAAGCTAATAACGGAATCCTCTAAATATATGCATTTCTCTCATAAACTATTGTGCTATAACATTTATTTAGATCTACGGATGTAGAGAATTTTCGGTCTTTCCTCAAAAAAATATTTTTAGTCTCTTGCGGGAAAAACATTATTCGTGAATATTCCTTTTGAAAGTTCTATCCTATTCCTTTTAGAATCCCGCTTGTAAGCCCTATATCTTCTTTTTAGCACATTTACAACCCTTTCGTGTATAACTTTTACCTACAGCTTATCGTCGTCGCTAAAAAGACTTATAGAGCCACACTTTATGTAAACCTGTCATCAGCCTTTTCTTTTATAAAGAAGCACAATGACGGCTTTGTATTGACCTTAATGAACTACTCTTATAACACTGACTAAAGAGTTAATACAGCTGGTCCCCTGCTGTTCTTTCAATTCCTTGATATATAGCATCACTCTATCATGTTCATCAGCGTATTTCGTTGCGATATTTTTCATCACTTTCATAATTTCATAATATCTCACACGCCAATATAATTTTTATCGTCATTAAAATATTTAGTTACTCTGTATACAATTGTCTCCTTATACACGAAAACACTTAATTCATCTAACGCTTTTTCGCTTGATGTCTTTTATTCAATGGACGTCCGCTATTATCTTACAAGACATTCACACACAATGTTTCAGAATTGTTCCAATTTTTGCCTAACATTACACGAAATTTTTAGAAATATCTTAATACAATTATTTTTGTCATTCTGTCTCCGTAGCATTGAATTAGCTATGTAGGCTAATTCAATTTATTATAATTTACTTATGAAAGTTCTCATTCTTTGTACTGTAAAGTTTGCATTTATACACTGTAAGACAGTGTGTAAATAAGCAATCGATCGGTGCTTGAACGGTCGAGATCGACTAAAGCGTTCCGGAGATATCGCGCGTCAAACATTTTCAAAGAAGGAAAATCTCGGGTCGGGCATATCTCGAAGACGTCACGTCCGATCGGGTCGGAACCCATGACATGATTTTTCGTACGTACGATCACCTTTCGAACGGTGCGATCGCAGAGATCCCCCATTCAATAGTTTCTTAGCCATCTTCCTACTTTTTACTTAATGTTCCGTTCATTTCGTAATCCTAGCGATTATCGATTTTTTTTTACAATTTGCATTCCTTGCTTTCGTTCATATACTTGTTTACCTATTTCACTTAGACCAATAAATAAAGCATATTCATAAAGGAATCCTCATCTTCACTAGACCTTCAGACCATAAACGGTACTAGGTTCCAGCATACGCGATTCCCGCCACGTTATGATACATAGTGGTTTAGTCAGACATTTAAAAAAATGTCATAGCCTGTTATATCCTTACCGATTCGTTACATGCACGTAAGCTATTCAACTGTTTCGAAGGGAATTCAAAACGAAACAGAACAGTAGTAGATTTAATTTCAGACTAGTAAATAAAAAAAAAATTTAAGCTAATTAAAATATAATGAAATAAATGCTTCTGTGCAATTCGTTATTAGGGCTGTCATTGTTAATGAAGAGGACCAATTTCTGTACTTTATACATTTATTTGCACACACACTTTTGTTATCTCGCTTGGTAGTAAAATCAGAAGTAAGAAAACAAAGGAAGACAGAAAAATTAAAACCAACTACAGGCTATATGAACTTCATGTTAGTTTTCAACAGCTCCTCTTCCATTGTATTATATTACCCCTGTCGATTAGCATTTAAGATAATGTCGCATTTAATGTAATAATAACAAGCGAAACTAACATATTCTGTAATAATGATTTACGGTCAACAGCAATAATGTTATTACACAAAACATAAATAATTGTTTCAGAATATCGATTGATGAGATCTCATGATAGCGGTGGAAACAAGCTGTTTCTGTCAATAGACGGAGCGGTGCCGCCTTCACAGGAAGTGTCGAGACGCCGACGGGGACAGGCTGACGAACGTCCCGTCCCCCTCGTCGTACACTCGTACAAAGTAAAATTTACCTCGATTCAGACAAAATTCAAAATAAATACATGAGCAGAAAAAAAAACATGATGGAAAATATCGGGAAATGATATATAAGAGACGGATTTAATATCTTCTGACATGTTTTTGATAAGTTTATGATCATATTTTTTTAAATGCACGATATCCTTTATTTAGGTAATACGTTACCGTATTCTCTGCTTCACGTCTGATTTTCTGGATGCAAATTAAATGCTTTGTGATTTAAATTTGTTTGCGATTTCCAATATTGTTTCTCTGATATTTAAAGCGATTTTATTGCATAAAATATTTCGGGCTATAATCTACCTCTATGCAAAATTTCATCAGCATCAGTTCATCGGCTTGAGCATGATTGAATGACAGTATATGTATATACCAATGTCATTCAATCAATTAATATATAAAAATAATAAAATAGATGTTAATTTACCACTTTTTCAATAATGTCAATCGAAGCATAACATTGATCAAAGAAAATAATCTACTTATCAGACAATTTTTTTTTTATGTAACCGAAAGTAACCGTAAGAGGTCTTCCGGAAAAGTTTCTGTTTGTCAAGAAAAACATTTTCATGAATTTCAATAACGTTAGCTGTATGTGCTCAAAGTATTTTATCTTAGTTAAAGCTCAGGATTTTGAAAGAGACATGCGCAATACAATTACTATTCATCGATTCAAACAAAATTATAAAATTTTTATTTTATAAGCGCATAAAATGAAGAATTTCTGTATTTACTAAATTACATCTTCATTTTTTATACACGTACTTTGTGTTTGTATAGTTTCGTCTGCAAACTGCAATCTGCAAATCTACAAACTAACAAAATGCATAGATTGATGTTCAATCATTCGACAGATGACGAAAAATAAAATAACGTAAGTGCAAAACAAAACCACGTTTGTTGGTCTAACATTTTTTTCATTTATACGTCAGGCAAACATGCTTCTATTTCGGGTTTAAGTTAATTTATTCTGGAAAGATAAAAGGCCCGTGCATAGTATGATTCGCTAATCAGGTCACAGGCAAAAAACGACTAGCTATTTATCTGCGTGCTCACCTGCAGATAGTCCATGATAACTACTTCGTAGAGTTTATCTTGAGATATCGTTTAAGTGGGACATCTAGCCGCAGCGGCGACATACAAAATATATTGAAATTTCCATTAAACAGATAAAGAACGTTTGAGGACCGAAAATATCGTTGTTTTTTTTACTAGTTTTAATTATTCATTTAATATTTAGTTAGGATTTTTGAAGAAACTCACTACTAAAAATAACGGATGCAGTTTCATACAATTAACGGATTAATTTAGACTTTATTTGACAGTGTTCGTTTATCGATTTATTTGTCATAATAGTTTTATTCAATAGTATTTTACATTAAACTGTATTATATACCACATATTTTACTCTAATACACCAAAAAAGCTGTTCGTAGTAGGTTTTCTTGCAAGCAATTCGATTTTGACGTGACAACGTCTTAAATTAGGTTGCGGCTGGGAGTCACTTATGAAAATGTAACGCTCGGTAACGTAACGATGAGTAAAAGCTTTATGTATCTTTTCTTTGTATAAATTAATGTTTTAAATATAATTCTTTGTATAAATAAATGTTTTAAATTGTTACTATTATTTCATCCTTCTTCCTACTATACGAATGAATATTCACATTAAAATGATTTTACCATTCAAAGTCGTTGTCACGTAAAACTTTCGCCCGTATACCGACTTTACAGGCAACCAAATTTTTCAACTTCCTAACGTAGTTAACGAAATCGCTTTAGCTCGTTTGGAGCGAAGTAAAAATGCCGGCGCTCGTAATCAACTCTGATCTGTCGCATGTAAAACTTTTCTAATATAATTAGATTATTTTGGAAAGTTTATTTTTCAAGTCATACTTGTTTTAACACATTAGGAAATAGAAAATACACTCTGATCAGAGAGTATTTAGAACTTGTGACGCATGTAACTTGCCAGTGCACGTAGGTTACACTGAAAATTTTTAGAATTGGCAACTTAGTAAATGTAAAATAATAAATCGTATTTAAATTTAAAAAATGAAACTCTTCGTCAACCACACTAAGTATATTGTATTCATCAGTCATTTTTTTTTTACAAACTGGCCCCAAAAAGAAAACTGTTTGTCTAACATCAAATTGAACTTAACGCGAGAAAATTTCCGTGATATGATTTTCTATGAATTTCATCGCCATTTAAATAAACAAGAAAGTTATAACAGATTATGGTTGGCCTTCCATGATGAAGCTCCATACCTTGCCATTGTTTACAATTAGTTTAACTGACGTGAGGGACGTCCTTCTATAGCAACGACTGAAGGCAACATCAGTGCTGTGCGGCTCATGATAAAGACTCGAAATAGTGACCTATCAGTAGATTCGAATAAACTTAGGTATTGATATATGTCAAAAGCACAAAATCTTTCATGAATTTTTAGCGATCAGGAAGCTTTGTAGTCGGTGCATACCTCATAATTTGACCGAATCACAAAAACTACATCGTGTTAATTAGTGCCGCAAACTGATGCAAAGATTTGTCGATGGTGACTCAAATGCTGTGTACGACATGGTTACAGGTGACAAAAGCTGGATTTACTGTCACGATTCCGAAACCAAAAGAAAGTCTGCTCAGTGGGTGTTTTCTTTTGAGGAGTTGCCTACTTTCAAGGAGTTGTAAAACGAGATCAAAGCGTCGGAAAAAACATGGTAATCTTTTTCTTCGCAATGACATGTCATTAAGCAACAATTGTTTTAGAAAAAAAAAAACTGTTAATGAAAACTAGTACAGTAATAATTGTCTTTTTTTTGTTTTGGAATAAGTTCAGAAGAAACGTAGTAGGATTCTCTTTCATCGTGACAACGCCTCATCACATACCGCCAGATAAATAACTAACAATTTGGTTTAAAATTTAATCGTTAGGTGTACAAATACTCTCTAATCTGCCTTACAGGCACGAACTCACACTATTCGATTCTTGTTTATTTCCTAAAATAGATGAAGAAAATTTGCAGGAACGTGGTTTACGAACGTTGAGGAAGCATTATAAAAAAGCGTGTACGTAAACCTCTCATAACTTTTGAACGGATTAATCAACCGAAACGTAACGTAGAACATTTAAAACTGGCTTAAACAAATCAATTTTCCGGAAAATTTGTTCGAATTCTGTCGTGTAGATTTTGACGTACAATAATTTTTTAAATTTTTTTTTATTTCAGTAATTTTTTAGGACACTACCAATCGATACCAAAATCGATTCAACTCTTTTTCCCAAAAAATTGCATTATAAGTTGCATAAAATTTGGTTGATTTGTTGAAGAGAAATCGTTGGACAAAATTTTTCCAAAAAAAAAAATGTTTTTAAAATACTTTTCAAACTACTGTACCGATAAATTCCAAAGTCTAACTCTGCTACTCACAAAGCAACGTCGATTATTGCAAACTGCCTCAGTATCGGTTACTTTGTTCAAGAGATAAATTTATATTTGATTCTTCAATTTGATTAAATTTATTTTTAAAGATATTTAGATTGAATTAGAAGAGCTGAAAAGTATTGTAATTATTTTTTTTGAATTAAGAGAACTCTAAAAAGCTTACAATTTACTGCTATTTAAATTTCTGAACGCTCTGAAATGTAAACTGCCAAGAAGTTTTAGAGAGAAGATTAACCGGCAAGGTCAAATTTCTTTCGAATTTTTGAGCTCAATAAGCTCAAAAATTTACATAAAACCACATTTTTGGACTCAAGGCGCACTAAAACATATCGGTAAATATCATTGCGGGAAGTAATAAGCATGACCTGCCATGACGGTCAACCTTTTTCATATTTTTACGTCAAAGAAATATAACTTTCTTACGTTCTTAAATAAGTACACATAAGGTTTTTTTATATAGTACTCCTTTCTTTGGTACGCTTACCTGTCAACGAAGGCAATATTAACTTCGTCGCTAGTTTTTAAAATTCAGGGCCAAACAAATGGGTGCAGTATAATTCGAAGCGTCGAGCCGAGTCTTGTATCTTATGTTTAAATTATAGTAATTTAAAAATCAATAAGTAATTTATCGTGTATTATGCAAACAAATTTAAAAATATCTGTTATTATTAAATTCGCTTTTATTTATTCTGATTGGCGTCAATTACATTTATGCTTCTTTTGTAATTCATGACTTTACAGGACAAATATTTCAAGTTTCACTTTCAGAAGTGAAAGTTCCAGTGCGCTATTTTGAAGTCAAACATGATCTAATTGTAGTTGTTGAATCCGACGCCGAGTTGGGTAATTTGGTACATTAAGAAGGGAATTTCTGAAATATTAAGAAATTTCCAGTTGAGGTTTCTAGATAAAGAGATACACTTGCTACTGAGTTGGATAACCGCAAAGATCTTGTCATGTTCACGATTCTTAGAACGGAAGGCGCATGCGCTTTTAATGGACAGATAGATAGATAGAAAACGTAAGAAACGCGCACACATTTAGTATGCCGAACCGACTTGATCTTATCTAATCTATTCAAGCTTGAATTATATTAATAGCTTAAAAAAAATTGTGTCTAAAATTTATTGTATTCAAATTAAGTCATATAATTATAGTAATATGCACTTACCTGTACAGTGCATGAAAACCAGTTAAGAATTAACAAAAAAAGTAAGAACATATTATTATACTGGAGTGTCGTATAGAAAATGATTTTTGTTTGTTGGTTAAAAATATCTGTACTAACAAATATAAATCTAAAATGTGACTTCGTAGTTTATAATTATTTAATATAAAAGTTAATGAATTAAAAGAAATTAATGGAAAATCTTAAATATAATTAAAATTTGTTAAATAGAGAGCAACGGGAAAATAAATAAATCTATTTTCGAAACGAGAGTTATGCAATTACTATTTAAAGATAAAAGAAATTACTGGATTTCTTAACGTATCAATATAACTTGAATATATAAGTGTATAAATATGCAAAAACCTTTTTAATATCTACGGAATGGCAACATACGAATCAAGTAAATAATTATGCGACAAAGTGAGAGTTCTGATTGATTTTTATTGACCTTTTATGACGTTGCAAGGTCACAGTCACTTTATCGGCTCAGTGTACCGAGTAAAAGGGACGCTTAATGGCGGAAAGTTGAACGCAAATTAAAAGTGACCATGTCACTCCGGACGACCGATGTGATCACAACAGGTTTTTCGTACCAAAATAAGCGTTTGTTATGAAATACCTTCTTCCAGTTTATAGTTTTGTTTGTCTCAATATATTATGTTGACGGATATTGATTGCAACTTTTTTTGTTCAATGAATTCAAAAAATTTAATTATATTACCATCATTTTCTGAAATTATGCTGGTAAAGAAAAATAGATTCATGTATGGATCGTACAAAATGGCGGTCTGTGGTCTCTGCTCACCCCTGTGGCGTGACTTCAACTTCATCCCGTGTGAAAGATTTACAGCTCGTTACCGGTAATACACTAGTCGTTATTTATGCCCTACAATTCACCGGCAAGCATCTCTTGTTAAATGTTATTTATGAACATTGGTAGGGTGTTCAAATTAACTTATACCGTAGTGTTAACACAGCGACTTCTCGAAAACAAAACACCAATTTTACTAGTATGTGTTCGTGATAAAATTATTTTTAGTTTTATGTGCCTTTTCCTGTTTAGTAATAAAAACTAAATTCATTGTTATTGCGAGAAAAATACTGCATATTTAGTAAAAATTGTGAAAATGAAATTAACATCTAAAATGTTGTTTGTTTGGTAGAGAAATTATATTTTACAATCATTACTTGAAACTTTTCATTCTTCATATAAATTCAGATTTACATAATAAAAAGAATAATTTAATAAATAAAATTCACCTCATAAATAAGCTCACGGAATTCATGAAAAAAACCTTGAAATAAATATTACGTTGCAATTTACACATACACAATGCAAATATTTTTTTTATTTTTTCAGACATCGTTTAAACACTACTGAACGTATCGCTATGGGACTTGGATCATTTGAAGGAGGATTGTTTGTAGACGGTCACGAGCCTCGGTCTTAAAACACCCCCCACATTTCCTTTATTTATTTTTGTGACCCAAATTATTTAGTGAAGCGGGTACGTGATAGCTAATTTTCTATAAAATGGATTGCACATTTTATATAATATTCTGCTTAACTGACGAATCGATTAACGTAAACGCACCTGATTGATTAATCGAGTTCTTTTTTTTTATTTTGAGCAACATTCTCGTTAGGCGGCATCTCGACTAATATTTCAATTAAACTATGCCTTGATTGCGTCCATTTCGATTAATTAAACGTACAGTGACGTACAGACACGGCGACTTTGCTCCGATAGGTGAATACGATTAAATAATTTGCTTTTAGTGAAGAACGTTGCAGGCCGGCTGGTTAATCGTTTCTCGCTTGACGCGGATCAAATGCTTTGATTCCAATAGTTTAATATCGTCAACTTGTACAATTTTGGTGACTGAGTTTCCTAACAATTGTGAAATAGTATCCATTTTGTTTTTAACCAAAAATAAAACAAGGAATAACAGTAGTACTGGATTGTTTAATGAATTCATATAATGTATCTTATTATCCACATGACATGTTAGGTAAGTGGCACAGTGCTTTTCTTGTTAAAAATTATTCGTAGTATTTAGGAATCTTTTACTGCTTTTGTAAGTCAGATTTTCTAGTGAAAGATAATGTGATTATTTCTTAACACACGACAAAGTTACTTATACTTTTTTCATGGTTTCTCTAAAAATGGTTTATTGTATATTTATTAACTGTCTCTGTTACTTATTCATACAATCAGGACGAATAGATCTGAAAATCAACCCGATGCAGCAGAACTCTCTTCTCGTTTGATTGTTTAAAATGATGATCGCCACCATCAATTTACTCACATTTTACTTATATCTACATTAACACAATATCTAAGACAATAATTTCATACTTATAAAAATTAAAAACATCTAATATTATTGAGCATTACCTGTGGAATAAATAAAAATTGGAGATTCTCATAACCTTATAACTATTTTTGCAATATGCAAAACATCTAGTTATTCAGTATTAAGTACTGTATGATTCATCTTGAGAGTTTTCACTGTGTCAACATAAGATGAGATATTACAGCTCACTATCCGTCACCCTCAATCGCTCGGTTTCACCGCTCTCCGCAATTATGAGTTTACGATAAATTATGCATTTGGTACCCATCTCGGCGCAGTATAAAAGAGTCTCAAGTTTGACTGCGCATCGATGAATAATAAGCCTTACCATACAAATAATTAAACGTAAATTAGATCGCGGTGAATGCCTATAAACGATGCGACAAAGCCGGCAGTTCGCTCCCGTTTTCAGATCATTCGTAAAGATAGTCGACCACCGCACGCGAAACCCCAGCCGAGATATGAGAGCCGCCGATAGTATATTATTGATTAAGGTAGCCACACACGAAGCTGTTGCTCGCATTAATCATCGGAATAGGTACTAAAATAAATTCAGTATAATGTATTGTTTAATTTAAAATCAAATTAATTAAACCGCGACTGTCGCGGCGTATCGTTTTGATTAGCCGATGTTGATTAGATTTTAGGCTTTAATGTGAACGTATGGTTGGGCTGTAAATTAAAAATTCGATGTGAGCCCGAGTCGTAAACATGTTTTGTCAGATTAAGGACGATCATGTTTCTTATATTGATCTACAACATAGGAATGTGTTATGAAGTAAATGTTGCATTTTGATAAATAACGAGAATTTCAACGTGGTACCTTTCTTTGCTTTCCCTTGAGCCCTTTGTGTTTTTACTCGTGTTTCGTAAATACGCTCTCTTGCTTTAATAGGGGCAATTCCCGAAGGAGTAGTTCAATGATATCGAATTGGGTGTGCATAGTTTTGCTGATCACCGTACCGAGAGTATAATCGAAGACTATTGACGGTGCATCGTTACAGGTAAAATAATTCTGACAGTAGATTATTCAACATGTTTATCTAGTCTAATATTTGGGCTTCATGTTTTCATATATACATATATGTATCTTATTGGCTTGGAATGTTTGTTTGTACAGATGCAACACTGAATTTGAATAAAGGTAAAACGTATAGAGACACATTTTCCGATTCTCCTGCATTTACAGATAATGATTATGAACATCATCATCGCCCTGAATAATTCGTCACAATCTTCTTCTAAGTATCTGTAATGAAAAATACCCATGTTAAGCGATTTATTGACTGATCTACTAACACACAGCTGAAGTTACAGAGTGCATCAAATTAAGACATATGTTCTTGTTGTGATTAGTTGGATCACTAATAAAAACAGTTTTACCAACTTTATGGATAAAAAAAATAAAATTAATCATTGATAATTTTTTTTTTCATATTTACAACATACGTAAATTTTACACTAACTGTTCGTCTCATTTGGAGTCTAGTATAGTAGACAAACAAAGGAAGTTAGTGACTCATTTCGGTACACGGACAGCGGGCCGCGGCGCAGCAGCAGCGCGGGCGCAGGGCGGCGAGCGATTGCGCCAGACCGTCCCGGCGCTTCCTCCTTATCGGCGAGTCGCCTCAACCGGGCGCCCCGAGAGGACGCCGGCCCGCGGAGTTGCATGCAAATCGCACGGGTTTACAGTCTGCTGGCCGCTGTTATTTCCTATCGCTGAACGTTTTGGAGCTAAAGTGGAGTACTACCTTTTTTGTTGACAAACTGTAAATAATACTGTAAATAATAATAATGTAAATAATACACTAATTTTTTTTTGTCATGTACAAGTTTATGTTAAACTTGTACATGACAAAAAAAAATGAGTGTAAATTGTATCGTTTAGGTCATGCTTTTTTCACGTGACAATATCTATGGATGGTGTTTGTCTCATTTAATGTATTTGTTATTAGGATGTATGAGACTTTCTCATACAAATCCTGAGTGTGTATCTGGATCATTTTTTTTCAAAGATAGACCATCTAGTCGATGGCAATTCATGCTAGTGTACTATTAGTTTTTTTTTATTATCTTCATCGATATAATAAACCACATAACTTGTGATTTTGCTTTCATTTGCTTTCAAACTACAACGTAAATACATTTTTCTAATTATTGTGTATTGCATTACTTATTCACAAAATGACATCAAAAATGCATCGATTAGATGAGCCGTCCAGTCACTACAGCAGTCGTGACCGTTTGGCCGACATTGCACCGCTTGTTTATGTAAAAATAGTAGTATTTTTTTCCAGATTAAAGATACTGCAAATGCCGTTTCTCTCTCAAGCCGAGGTTTGCAAAACAGCTTCCACCGAGTCATGGTGACGTTAGATTGAAATTCGCAATGTACTTTTTAAATTGGATATTACATATTATTTGAAATATTTATGAGCACAAATATGAATTTGTGGGTACTAGTGTATATCTATTTGTAAATATACTGTGACTATTACTCATCACAAAACTTATTTTAATTTGATACTTCTAGATGCTTCTGAGACTCCTATCGTGCGATGCGTACTAATACTATGGGAGTCGAGAATAAGCACCACTGGTTATTAAAACTATATTTTAAACACATCGTATAATATAATCGCTACATGGCTAACATTCCCGATCCAGCGGAAAAGCATTTCAATCAGAAATAAGGATGTCGAAGAGAGTGCTCCTGAAGTGTGAAGACAACTTGAGGCTGTATTTATAAAGGATCTTGAAATACACAAAAATAAAATGAGTTTCATCATGAATGTTTTGTAACAAATGGAGGTGGTTCTATTTTTTTTATATCTATAAATACTGAAATATGCAATAATATGATTTATATATAAAAAGTCGTCACTAAGGCTGATGATAATGTCGAGTGGAGCGATTGCTTCGGGTTCAGCGGGTATTTGGAACGAGGTGATGTTTTGTAACTAATTCAGATCCTCGGTGTTTCACATTTTCTCCGTGAATACTTTCTAGAAGCGATAGTTTTTGTTCTAATTGACGTTAGCACACGCACTTAGCATTTTAATTTAAGTAATAAAATCAAGTGAAATAAACTCTTTGATAATAATGACTCTGAATTTGAATTAAAAAGAGCGCTTTTAATTAAATAATTACCTCATAACATTACAGTTACGATTATATATTACATAATATAAAAAAGTTACAATAATGTTTTATGAGGAGAATGGCGATATGACGACAAGGTTAACAAAATATTAGCATAGGCTCTACGCCAAAATAGTGAATATTTATTTTGATATCATTTTGTGACGTAACTACATTAACGTTCCATCGTTGGCTCAATGAAGTAGTCCACTCATACTTCAATTATTATATTTGTATGTTTTTACTCTTTACATTAAATATGTACATTAAATATGTACATTAAATATGTAAAGAGTAAAAACATACAAATAATAATAATTGAAGTATGAGTGAACTACTTCATTAGTGAGCCAACGATGAACGTTAATGTAGTTACTCAAAATGATATCAAATAAATATTCACTATTTTATATATATATTTAATACTTTAGATATGTTGTAAAGTATTACTTTGTGTGTTGTGCCATCATTAGTAAGAAGCATATGAAAGAACATCTAAGACGTATTAATGGGCATCCTCAATCCAGATCGTTCAGGTATTCTCCTACCCGACTAATTGTCTATTAAAACTTTTAATTTCAAAGGTCTTCAGCAGATCAATTCTGTAAACTTTAAACCACTCGATAGATGACGTTACGACGTCAAAACTAAATCGGGGTCGGGAGATTTGCCGCCGCGCACCCTCGATCTACATAATCTTGACGTTATAACGGTAATGAATGGGCTGTTTTAAGTTTGCAGAATTGTCCAGCAGTGATGTCGTTTCTGTCAGCTCGTCGCGGGTCGACCGCGCGCTTCGACCGCGCCGGACCCGGGTCGCGTCCCCGCTTCGGAAGCGGAACTCGCCGCCCACGCGCCCCACGACCCGGCTATCGGTCGCTGAAATCTTAATTATGAGCGTGCCGATCATCATCTTAAATTTTCTGCCTCAAAAGGTCTATAAAGAGTCGCTAAGTGTACGCAATTTATTCAAGATTACGCCCGCCCGGTTGAGTTATGTCACCGTCGACTTACAAGCGGAATGGACGTTTGTCTATTCTCTAGCTTCTACCGGACCAAGGATATATTTACAGCTTACTACGCTTTGAGAGTGAAAATTAAAAAAAAAAACGCTTTAAATCTGTCTTTATATTGTACTAAATTAAAATGAAACTACTAAACTTATTTTGATGTTACTACAAGATCTTGTAGATAAGTTATAGCTGATTACTTAAATTTTATTCCAAGGAATGTTTATTGATGTAAATCATTAAATTTTATAAGAGAAACGTTTGCCACTTGAGAAAATCTAGATGTGAATTACAATATCTATTGCTATTGGTCATGGAAAAGTGGTCAAAGGCATTGTTTTTGAACCGCAAGGATCTGAATTCGAATCCCGAGCATAGGTGAATTAACCGATGAGTTTTCAAATTGGGATAGTTAAATCATGTTGAGCGGTCAATCATGTTAACTTCAAATGATCGAGTCGGTATGGTTATGACGTTAAAATTGCGTCAACTTAGAGCGTCCGGTAGTAAAGCTTCCATATTGTACATTATAGTATCTAAAAACAGCAATAACTATAAATAGTATTAAAAAATTAGACTATTTTTATTTTTTAGTTTTCGTGTTACTTTATCAAAGTAATTAATAACTATTAGTTTATAGGAATTAAAAATATCAAACATCGTAATCTCATTAAGTGTAGTTGTTATAAGCTCTCAGAACGAAAAAGAAGTCTGAAAAAAAGCATTTAATTAACATAGGATCCATTTATGAAATAAAATGACTTCACTTGCTAAGTGTTGTTTTCAGGAAGTATAACGCTGTAGCGCTTGTTGTGTGTTTTTTTTTTGGCAGCATTAAATAGTAATAGTAAAATAGTATTTAATGATATTTAATAAAAATAGACTATTATCAAAAAATGTTATATTTGTTATAGGTTAATAAATGTTATGAGGAGTGAAGTCAAATTAAAAAGCATGCAATAAAACAGAAGGCATATATTCTAAAACACAGAGTTACAATAAGTCGCTACGAGACCATTTAATTACGTATAGTTAATCGTACTTGACTTGCTAACGCATTAAGTGCAGAAATAAAATTCACTGATCACCGCCCGAATTTCGCCCGACACCCTTTATATTTATTTGAAGAATATTCTAGACTGTCTATCTAGAATATTCTTCAAATAAAAAAAGTTAATAAATTACCTAGTACGAAATAAGTCTTAAAATGTCATGTTTGACATAAAAAACAAAGAAACAAACATTTATTGCACTTTCGAAATTTCAGCCTAAAAATAAATGCATTAAAAATAAACATGCTGAGAATTGTCAACGGCAGGGAAGACGGGGAGCGCGGGGGAAGAATGTTTACGATTAAAGTACTATTCTCGAATATTTTTTTAAGGGAATTATTTTGTTCTTTAAATTTATTTTTAACTTGCGAGTTCGCAACAATATTACAATTTGTGATATAGTTTCTGGATTTGAAATTATTTTATTGGATTTTTTACTAAATCACTATAATGTTGACGTTGCTTGAAGTTATTTGCAAAAACTCTGGATCATTTTTTTACATATATTTATTCGTTACTAACTTTCGTTTTTTCATTTGTGTTTTTCAATTTTTGTACATTCTCTACATCTAATTCCGAATCCAATAAAACATTATTGCTTATATATTAATCGAAGCGTGTTTTTGTTTTGGTTTGATCGAATCAAAAGCATCAATATATTTATTGAATGGGAATTCTATAGTTCAATTGTTATATTTTGCTTGTTACTTAAACCACAAAGACTTTATCTGTACTGCACATAATATAATACTCACGGATTCACCTTAATTCACTCACATGTTCGGTAGAAGACAAAACTTATATCTACCATCTTGGAGAGAGAGGCTGTCAGGTTCTCATGCTGCCCTGTGGTGACTTGCATGTTGAAATCCTATTGATTAATTTTATTTAATCTTAAATTTATTTGATTACAATATTTTCTATATAGAGCCATTTAGACAATCATTTTCTAGAAGCGTAATATTTAGTTGTTAAACAACGAAAGAAAATAAGTCCGCTTTACTCTTAAGTATACAGCGGGCCGCTATCCTACTATGGTCACATCACGAGCCCGCTATCACTGTTATAACGCAGTAGTTACCCGCGGGTGCTCGATCCTACCGACACGGCTCTGATAGCTCGTGATGGGCAACTGGCCGATCTTGATACTTTAATTTATTTATTCCAAGCATTTCAATAAACACCTTTCAGCAATTCACCACAGCGAAATCATCCCTATTAATAGCGAAGAAGTACACGAGAAAGTATCAGGACGTCTCGATCGCAGTATAGAGCTTATGCGGGAGCGGGTGCGAGAGATCGTGCTCCGCCAACAGATAAGGTAAATAGCTCATACAATTGTCGGTAGGTACGGGTGGCGCGGAGCCTCTTTTGTTAAGGAAGCGGTTCCTAATGGCCCGGCTGCGGCCGCCGCCCAGACCTACATGGTGTCGATTGCTGCTGCCGCGGGAGTTATGTCGGCTGCCGATCGCCCGCATTAAGGTTGTCCCGCCCGTTTCGTTTGCATATCTTTTTGGAGTTCTTTGCTAAATTAGAGCTCGTGTTGGTGCATATTGAATATAAATATTTAGATATAAACATTTCTAAATATTAATAAAAACTGTATTGAAAAGAATGAAATTTTTTTTTAAGAAAAATATTTGCTAAGCACGAAATCCTTGTAAAATGGTGCTCATTAAATGTAGGCACGTAAAACGATATTAAGATTCTATTATAATGAGCATTTATTAAATTTAGTGCTAGCAGGCTTTAATAACGATACAGAGCGCAATTTATAGTAATAACATTATAAATCATCAACGCTATATTTACTTGAAAACAGTTTTCTTTTCACACACACACACACACACACACACACACACACACACACACACACACACACACACACACACACACACATATATATATATATATATATATATATATAAACGTTTCATTAAAATGTAATCTATTAAAGAATTAAAAAAGCATTTTTTTGTTTAATATTAATTAAAATTTTAAGCTGTAGATTCATTAAAAATGCAATAACTTTTCAAACTAAACAAAAACAGGATAAGAATAAATTAATACTTGTACACAAAATGATAGGTTGAAAGCAATAAACTCCATCGATGCACGAAAATATGTATTTAGTTAATAAAATACGTTCGTTAGTGCAGAACGTGCCTCAGAAGCTTTTGCTGCAATCTGATGGCACTTTGTCCCTATTATCAACGATTTGAACTCACGTTATACCGACTGAATATTATTGTGGTATCTATTTTATGTTCTGCATTGCATGTACACGTTACGGGTAGATAATGCTAGTCCGGTATACTGAAAAATGTCTGTAAATTTTTATTTATTAGATATCGTGCGAAATAGCATATTTTAGATGTTAAGTTTCGATATTCTATAAGAATCCTGTTTAATGGCTAACGATGTGTGTATTAATTAAGGATGTCTATTATTTCAATACAGAAGAAAAAGTCGTAATAACACTATGTAATATAGTTTCAACGCTTTTTTTGGAGTGTATTTCTTAAGAATCGATTTTCATATAAGGCGCCCGGTATGAGAAAAATTTGAGGAGTAAAATCTACTGATGAATCCGCGTTGCGTGTTTGGTGCGCAACTTATTGGCGCACTTTTCACTTTTCAATCGCGTGTATGTGTATACTTGTATACTTGTCTGTATACTTGTGTGTAGCCAACGCAGCGAGGCAGTTGACGCATATATTGTGTGTATACCTATATATATTATAAAAGTATACTGTTCAACGTTTACAAACGATATACCTATATATAGTGTATCAGTTATACAATTCTAATACGGATCGTCACCACTGTTTTGTTTGTATTTCAAAGTGTTCTTTTACAATGTAAATATTTATTTTAAATACTTCTTGATAATATTTTTATAATTTTAATTACAATAAATCTTCGTCTTTTTACTTAAAATTGAAAATACAAAATAATTGTAGATAGGTTAAAAAATTTCTTCTCTAATGCTTTTTCTTCAATTATTGGTAAAAACAAAAATTTATTCAAAATACTTTTCATAATATTTTAATAATTGTAATTATAATAAATCTTCGTTTTTTACTAAAAATATAAATTGAAATAATTGTAGATAGGCTAAAAAAATTCTATCTTTAATCATTTTTCTTAAATTTTTAGTCAAAACGAAATTTTTCAATTAAATAAACTCTTTTTGCGTATGTTTAGACAATCGTACTTAAGTAGTAAACTCCAGTCGTGCGTCGGAGCTGACACACATTTTTTGTTTCAAGTAATGAATATAGAGTTTTGGAGTACAGTAATATTTTTTAAGTTGCTTAAGACAATCGCCATTCGATATCTTAAACATCGATATCAAAAATCTATAATATTACTACATTATTAGAAGTTTCCTGTAAATAATATATTTACTATTATTATTTTTCCATATTCATAAAAGCCCATGCCAACTCTCATTAGGTTAGGTAGATATAATGATATAACAGCTCTCATAGCACGATTCATATATTCATTTTTTGCTTCACTGACACTGAATTCATGAATCATTTCAAGCTAATTCGTCGGTCTTAGAAGCTTGAAATTTAACGTGTATTCATAGTAATCCATAATACAGTACTGAAATTCGGTTTTAGTAACAAATGTTTTCCATAACGTGTATACAATCAAAAAAATCTCAGATATCATAAAGATAAAAAAATATTTATTTTGAACTTAGACATGACTCAATATAGGTTCTAGCAGGATCGCCACACACGGCAAAGCTTTTAGTATGGAGATGCCGACCGACGCCGAGAGAGACCGAGGCCAGACTGACCGAATTTAGGACGACTTTGGTCGTGGGCTAGAAGGTGAGACAGGCCAATACCGGCTTCTGAACTATCGAAACGGTCTGTCCGATGTTAGAGCAATGGGTGAATAGGCTACACTGAGTACTGACATCAAGTCTGACGCAGGTATCCTCAGAGCATGGCCGCCTTAGGAAGTACGTGTATTGAGTCCAAAGAGAGTCATCAACTCAATGCCCATTACCTCAAAATACGTTTGGACGACACCACTCAGCATATGCAGGAAACGTGCTTAGCATGGGCTACACAGCACACGGGCTTACGTAAGGGCTATAAAAGGAGACGAATTTTCGCTGCCGACCGTCACGCAAAAAAGTTATTATTGTATATTGTATTCTTCTTATATTCTGAAAACGTAATCTAAATACTAAATACTATAATAATCACGTTAAAAGCTGATAATTTTTAGTATAAATCAGATTTTTAATTGGTGAAAGACTTCATGTAAAGCCCTGACATTTACTTTAATTTCTCGATGAACATTCGAATATTCCCTCGTGTATGATATGAAAGGGCGTCATTTCATATTAGGCTATTCTAGTCCAACTCAATAAAAGATGAATAATATACTAAAAGTGAAAACAACTATAAATTAAAAAAAAAAAACTTGTTTTTTTGAAGTTAAATCCATATTTATTATGGATATAGAATTATAAAGACATAGGTGGTTTAGTTTCGAGGCGTCAAATATCTCAGCACAAAAACGATATTTCACAATTGTTTTAACACCGTTTACATTCTTACTTTACAGTTTTCTCCATTGTAGGATTTCAACTTTTTTTGAGTTTTTACTGAGATTGAAGTTTCTTCGGCCGTTTGCAATGTTGCTATAGCCTGACCTCATATGACATTTTGCTCTAAGTATATGCCACGGAAGTTCATAAAATTTTTGTGCCGCAGAAGTTGGCCGTTCGGGCAGTTCACAAGCCTAGATCACACATATATCATAGCATTATAGGAATCTTAACCGGAAGCGAGGTTTATATGTGAAAATGTAATTTAATTAAATACTTTATAAAAAGGGGTTTACAAAATTTATCAATATTTAGAGATTAAATATTTTTGTACATCACGAGATAGACTGCTTAGTCTATTTTTTTATATAATAGTTATAAATTTGGTTGTGTGCAATTTTCTTTGAAAAAATCTGCCCTCAAGTTCTTTGGTCGTTCTTCTTGAGTGCGAGTGCTGCTTTACGAACGAGTGGTAATTTTTTAAAATGCTCTAAATTTTTAACGAATTATTATGTATTTTAAGTTCTATTTTATTACTTACGAAATAAAGATATTCCGGATTTGTATCTGGCATATCGATAGTTTGGGTAAAACTCCGACTTCACCTTCACCTCACTGCAGCGAGACAGATATCATTTTGCTGTGACAAGGCCAAAACAAATAAGCAAAGACACTCAGACATTCGCCTCTCAGCCCCTTTTATTGTCTTCTTAGAGCACATCAGAGACAAACTTGCAAATGTTATTCTCAGGTTTTTCAATCACTTTTAACTACAGCGCGTAACCTCTCACATTTTTTTTACTTCGCATCGAGGATATTAAATTTTGAGTCTTCCACGCTGACCTGGTGAGAGTAGCTTCTAATAACTGTTGTCCAATATCCGCGATAAAATATCGCTACTCACTTAAAGTTCCTTCCTTCTCTTGGGTTCACCAATCCTTCCTAAGTTTTAAATGTATTTTTAACTTTTCGTTATTTATTTCTTCTTCTAAAGCCTTCAATTCCATATTCGTACTTAATATGACAGAATTCGATTATTTTCATTTTTTACTTTACGTCATTATGGCGCACACATACGCCCTTTCAACTTAAAAAAAATCTAGCCGGACGAGCACGATCATAATGTATTTAACGATGCTTCATAGATGGAAATTGAGTCGAATGAAATTATTTACGCTACTAAAACCACAATCTCTATTTTATTTTGACGCAATTGGGTAGCAAGTCATTTCACAAATGAATAGATACACGTACAACAATAAAAACATTAACATAATTTTTGTATATGTACTTTTACGCTTGCTTGGTTCCACAATATTTATTACAGTTTTCGATTTTCATACAGATTTGTATACAGTTTTTGACAGTGTATTGAGATACATTTAGCCCAATATTAAATATTACTTTTACTAAAGTTCGTCTCTTGCATTTGTAACTTCTATGAAATGTTATTTACATATGTTTCTTATAATGTTGTAAGAGAAATATGGCACGGCATAAGAGAAATAAGACAAAATATGGCATGATGGGTGAATGGCCGGCTAGGTAGACATATGGTTTGGTGAATAGGCGAATGGCCTTGTCGACGAATAAATGGTAAACTGAATGGAGATAGGTGAAAGAGTGGATTACAGAATGATCAGATAGATAGATGACGGGATGGATGGTTGTCTAGGTGGCTGGGTGGGTGAAGAAATAGTTTGTCATGAGGTTTATACAGGAAGATTTTGCTATGTTTGGAGTAACATCTATGCTTTGATATATCTAAGGGGATAATAAAATGTAAAATGTCACGCATTGGAAATCACGGCCTCGACTAATATTGAATTGTGATTGAATTGACGGTAATATTCGAAAGTATAATATGACTTACTATTACTTTAAACACTGCACATTCATAATTTCACACAAAATATAGATCGATTTTTAACTGAAATGTATCGACATAAATATTTTGTAAAATATTTTACTAAGAATAGTATTGAAAGATATTATTCGATGTCAAATATGTCGATAAAGATGTATGCAGTATACATTCGTGCTAAGAGTAAAGCAATGTTGCGAACTACGCTTGCTTGATAAATAAATTTAAAGCAAAAAATTAGTCCATACGAAAAAAATATAAACAAATAGAATTCTTTAAACGGAAACAACTCTCCCTTACATGTCTTTTACCTTCATGATCACTTATTATACACGTTCATTTTAAATGCATTTATTTTTGTGGCGGAACTTTTGAGAGTGCATTTGTTGTGTAAGCCTTTTATCTTTGGTTCCATTCAGTTTAACGTTTGTGTTTTTTGTTTAAATTGTTTCCATGTACAAACCAAAATTACATTACAGAAACTCAAATGGAACTTGCTATTTAAAAAAAATCCTTTTTTTACAAAATCACCAAAAATATTTTTTGAGCTTTTTGAGCCTTGCCAGCGGACGGCGATTTATTGGCTTACCGTAATAGGATGTGTGGTGTAGGATCCACGAAAATACTTAAACATTCACCCTCCATTGCAGACCGTTGATGGAGCTAGGTCTCATATCATTCCTCGAGCACACGGCGATAATGTTTATTTTCTATTAAGAGTACGTTTTAATGACGCCGCCATCAGCCAAGTTCTTGCGGTCTCATAACTATTTGACATAAATTAAGGCTTTACCGTAACAGTTCCTAGTGTCAGTCACTAAGCGACGTGGTACTACAGGGGTAGCGTACGCAGCTGTAAGCGTTTGTTGTGTAGATTTATAGCGTTCCTGATGCTCCCACGCATAACTGTTCCAACGTTATATGTGTGAAATGAAATAAAAGAAGATGAGATGATGCGCAAAAGAAATATATATCCGAATAAGGGAGACAGAGCGAAAATAAGATGGAAAATGCCTTAATCGCTTGAGGCAAGAATTAAAAGTGTGACTGTCAGGACGATGAGATTTGGCACTGCTATCGCAGTATTTGAAACAAAAACACTCCACAGACTTAAATTAAGTCATTAAAAAGGGGATAATAAAAAATTAGTTAAGATATAATACGATAAAGTATATTATAATGATAGGTAATTCGAAGCATTGCGGAAAGATGGACCAGAGGTGTCCTAGAAATTTTAATGCAGGCCAAATCAGTGGCATTTCAAAGTAGTGCTTAATTTTGACCACTTCAGACCGAGAAACATGAAACTATTTATAATATACATTGTAGCAAGAAGACCATGTAAAGATCGTATCAAGTAGAGATACCTGATCTCTGTTTAAGTTGTTGGAAAATAGGCGTGAACTTTTAATTTTTATGTTAAAACCTGTAATATTGACCCTATATACAGAGACGGTCAAACGACAATGATTGTAATTCTGTCTACGATATGTTAAAAACACAGTAAAATCCAAATCCACATAGACAAACCGATCAAGTAATTTTTATTTCCTTACTTGGAAACAATTTTATTTCCGTCTCATAAGTATTTACGATAAGAATAATTGTATTCCCACTCCATCAACCCGAACCCCTTTCCATTAGATATTCTATTTCCCGTGTACGTCTATTTTGTATTCTATATGTACCAAAAAGTCGGTAGCGCACTGCTGACGCTCCGGAGTCGCAAGTGTCCACGGAAAGCGATGAGCACCAGTGGTTCGCCTGTTCATTTGCCCCTCGAATATGCTATTAAAAAGAAGTTGTCTTATACTAGGCCAGTTTTCATTGATATAGAAATAGAAGCTTTAGCTACAAATATGTTTCGATTTTATGCAGGCTGGCGACCACGACTAGCGAGCATAACTGCGCCATTAAATTTGCATAGAAGTCCCCCTAAATTAACCGCCGCCGACATCATTGCCGTCGTGGGCCGGCTTTTTGTAAAATTGCTGATATTCAATTAAAGTTAGTAGTTATGGAACCAGTTCGCTATTATTTATAATTTTGTAAATTGTAGGTGTAATTTATAAAATCTAACGAAGTTATTATTATTTGTCTACATAAACTTTATTTATCGCTTAGAGTGCGTCGTGCCGTGCAAAAAATAATTTATTTAAATAAAAATTTTTGAACGCCATTTCTCATATTGCTGTTATCTAATTTTCTTGCACTTCTTAAATGATGGGTAATTAGTCACTATCGTGTTTCAACAAGTTATCCGAGTTGCATAGGTGAGGAATAAATATTGTAAATTACTTTAACCAACTGTTTGTTGGTATTTCGTTTTTTAAACGGAATACACCCATATAGATCTAATTGTATGATATTATTTGACGAGTTGAATCTCATGTTGCAGCTATCATCAATTAACAAACTTAGCAGAAACTATAGGACTTTTGAATTGTTAACAAAAGTAAAGGAAAGTGGAGAAAACACGAACACCTAAAAGAAAATTTAAATAAAACAAGAGTATTGAAATGTGAGCTATCATTTATTGTTTTATAATTAAGTTGGATTATGTATCTGACTATAGTTAGTCAAAATTTTTTTTTTTTTTATAAAATGTAATATTCAGAAGAATAAACAAAACCCTAAGTGGGTAATTACGATTAAATATTTATAGCCTATAAAACAGTCTTATGTACGACAGGCATCACATTTATAACATTCTAATGTTAATTGTCCATCTGTACACTTCTCGTGAGCCCAATTTTTACAAACTGAGCACTTAATCCATTCTTCATCGGGGGCAATTTATATATTCATTAGCACAAAAAACACGATTAACAAGAGTTTTTCTTTATTTTTCTTTATTTTCTTGACTAGAATCACTAATAATATTCTTGAATTTTTTCAATACTCATCTAGTTTCTTCGTTTTTGGATTTGTTACTGTCACATTTTAATCTTTTTATTAGTTTATTTTTTTAATATTTTTTTTCTTTTGCTTTTTTTTTATTTTACTTGTCTTCTAATCGATTATTGACTTGTTATAATAATCGATTTTTTTATCTAATGTTACGCTTATATGTTTTGCATGATCTGTTCGCCATTGCCCACAGGATCGAAACAATTAATATGACAAAATTATTTTTGGTTATGTTACTTTTGTCTTTAAACATTATCGGCATAGAATCATGAATGCATGAGTATTTAAAAGAAATCTATAGAGCGAACGTGTGGCGGAAAGGACGATAAGGATCGCTCTAGAAAATCCTATGCAGACCATATGGTTTGCATAGGATGGATTTTCTACCAATATTGGTGGAATATTAAAAAGGGGCCAAGTATTAAAATAGGGCACCCGAAACCGGCAAACTTGCATGAAAACATTAACGGATGTCAGTGAAGCAAGAGAGATATGCAAAAGTCATATCATGCGGAAATCTAGTCTCTGCCTACCCTTCTGCGAAATAGGCGTCAGTTTATATTATTATCAAATTAACTATGTAAAATTTATACTGCTATTTTTCATAAAAATAAATTTACATAAAGTTTACTTAAAAAATTGTGGCATAAACTCACAAATAATGAAATACCAATACCATGACTCATACTTGAGTTCGCATGTTCCCTGGCATTACAAGCGACGTGACCTTCAAGATAGCCCTAGACAAAATACCCCCGCTCTTTCTAATTGATCAAAATTGTTGACTTAGGGATTACCGCGCGTTCGTATTTCAACCACTTTCCTCTACATTACACAACTTATAACTTAATGGCTCATGCTAATACACGTATGGAATAGTAATAAAAGTTAGAAAGTTTAGACTTATTTTGTTTGTATATTTGTAGCCTACATCGGTAGAAATATCAAAGTTGTCCGATGAGATATTCCGGTTATTTTCCGAATTCTGATTAGAGCCACCGGTTGGTAGTTACGACAGTATCATTTAATATTTTGAAATCCTTATAATTTTTTTTCTACATCAACGATGATAAAAATCGACCCAAACTATCAAGACATGTAGACCTATGTAATAATTAAAGGTAAGCATATATTGCTTGGGATCAATTCTCAATTCTTGGGATCAATGTATTGTAAGTCAGTTACAACAATGTGACTACAAAATCCTACTTGACCTTGCAGCAAAATTATATTGAATTATATAAAGATTTTAAGTAGATTAGAGCTTTTGTATGGCGCTTTTGTCGGAAATGCCTTAACCACATGCCCCTAATCAGATACCAGCCATATGCGGCAATAGGAGTAAACGATATAAAGGCATTTCGTTTTTTTACATTTCGCTTTTTACAGTACCAACTACAAAAAAAAACCTTAATGTAACTTTAAACTTTGATCTAATGCTGCTGTTAAGACGTAGTGCTCTCTAATAAGTCAATGTAGGTAAGTAGTGCTAATCTCGCCATTTTGATAAGCTATTACGATTCTATACCCTGGCGTGTCGCACGTATAATGGATAACAGTCAACACGTCATGTATTAGGGGTAAGTTGTAAAAATGTGCTATTTTGTAAGGTACAATATTATATTCTAGTTTAAGGTAAAGTCGGAGATTATGAACGAAAATGTGTTTACTAATTATTCCACAACTCGAGCCGTTTATGTTCATTTAATGTTTTCTAAGCAATCACTTATGGACCTATTTGTCGTGTAATCATTATAAAATTAATGGGACTCGTTGATCATTATTTTTCTTTTCTATAAAATAAACACGATATTAGTATTACTAGGAACGTTAATTTTATTAAATATTTTTTTTTATTATACAACTTATTATTATTTTTACTTAATATTATTCTAATTATTAATACTTCTATTATTATTATTTGTTATCGCGCGTTATAATTACGCATTGGCTTGTTCCGACTTTTTTAACGAAAGCTTTGGGAGATAAAACATTTAAAATAACATCTTAGAACTCGTTTTATTTTTTTCCCATTTTTATGGCTACTGTTACGTCCCTGTTTGTATATACACATTTCTTTATTTCAATCCTTTTTCAAAACATCACACATAATTTCGCTTCAATGTACTCAAGTTAGAGTTAAGTAGGCAGATAGTCGGCTGGGGTCGCACGATCTTGACCAGCGGCCGTTTTGGTAAGTATTATATCGCGTCGGTTCATGCCTTTTTAGAAACTACTCTCGACGTTAAACCAATTTTCTAAAGCTACATATTATATCGATGTCTCTTCTAATGACTACAAAATTGCAATTAGCATTTTTTTTATTTAAAAATTAGTTACATATACAAATATTTTATCGCCATTTTTGAATTAAAAAACTTCTATACGCATGTTAAGCCATTGTCGGACGGGTGAAACATTATAAATTTACGACACCGCATCACCGCGTCACCAACATGCTAATGCAGTATATGCGAATTTTTTTATACGCGCTGAGCGAGTTTAGTCTGATTAAAAAGTTATAAATTCACGTCTCCGACATACTAACATTAACAGTATATACGTAAATTAACAGTATATGTCAAAATTATACTTTTAAACTTAATTTAATTGTAAAAGGCTTAAATTTTACAATTTAATCCTGAGCCCCCGCAGGCCATCGTGCGTTTTGATTAATAAATAATCCGTATAAAAATATACATAATTATTGATCGGAGTGCCAATGCATATGAAAATTATACTAATGTTAATAATTCCAATTTACAAATTATGATATTTTAATTTTTAATATTAACATTTAATTTGTGAATTCAGAAAAAAACTTTTATTTCAATATTTTAAGTTTTCACTACTATCGGCAGTCTCAAATGATTGCCAATTGGTTTTTTTTCGAAAACCTTTTACTTTTCCAAGGCAAAAATTAAGTTATTGTAATACAAATAAAGTTAACGCGGATTCTTTAATAAGAAGTATAAACCAATTCTCTCTCTTAATTATCATAAAAAAAAAAAACCATCCCTCTTCTAGTGAGTGATAGATCAACGGCGAAATTCATCACTTATTTTACACGCTGAAGAAGTAAGAAATCAAAAGGTATAACTTATATTGTAAGCGCTGTGATTTTTCCATCGTTCTGTATCTCAAATATGTGTATGATCATTAAAGCTAACTAACAACAGGTACAGTACTCTTTGTTAGAAAGATAATTTCCATATATTTGAGTTGACATAAAACAATCGCGATCCACGAATAGGATCATGTTAGTGGGCAAGTATTGACCTTATCGATATTAACGGTACGAAGCGATTGTGCTATTTTATGGCAGTCAAACAGCGAGCTAATGGCCAATCATAGTTGAGTGATACTTTTCTTGGTTATAATATAAATAAATGTATAATAACTTAAGAAAAAATTATTAATATTTCCTATTTTTCTGTTTTTTTCGTAAATATTGTTATTTATTGCATATTTTTGTTTACTAACTCCCTCTTTCATTGTTATCAAACGAATACTGGCGATTTGGCTATATATGAATATAAAGTCGATATTGAGTTCTTGTTTATTAAAATATTAATCAAATGTAAAACAAAATATTTGCTTTCGGCCTTCTATATTAAAGAAGCTCAATTTTTTATAAATATTTTAATAAAAAATAGATAAAAAAACGTCTTAATTTGCAATAAGTAATAGGCATTTCAATATAATTTTGAAGCGCGGGTTAGGCTGAATTAGTGATATTTTTTGGACTAGGCCTAAAGCTAAAGCGTAGGATAGGAAATATAATATTTTTGCTTACCCTAACTAAATAATATTTATTATTTTGTTAAAATAAAACGCGAGAATTTCGGATGCTAAACAAATTTTTTAATTGTTCTTAAAAGAAGAAAAAATTGCAATAAGAATGTCATATATGTATATAATATTCAAGTACTATTAGCATTTAAAATGTTAGGAAATTAAATAGAAATTGTTTTATCTTGAATGGCATTTAATTTCTTGTTAGCCGTTTCATTGTTTTGTCTTATCGTTTGCTGCGGGATTAAAGGTCATTTGTAGGGTATATTACTTAACTAATACATTACATTTATTCTACAATTAATGCTTGTAATTAGGTACAAAGAGTTTATATTGTACTATAAGCTTAATTTTAAAACCAATACCGGTATAGAAATACATTTTTCGCTATATTGATCTGAATCTCAACCTAGTTGAAGTATGCATTAAAATCGATCTTAAAAAGGATATAAATATGAACAGAAATCTGAATTTATGGTGTGATTTTTTTTAGGGAAAAACATTATATAGACAAACTCCAAATATATCTTAAACGCTTAGAAATGAAAAATTAAAATCGAGAACGTCCCGACATGTAGTTCTTTAGCTAAATTATAATATCTCGGTTCCTCTATGTTAATAAATTTGGTCACAACGAAATCGCTTAGCTGTCATAATAATTAAAAATAATTACGGAATTGCAACACATATAATTCGGAATACACACGGCATTTAGATAAAAATGTCCTCGCCATTTCGTTTTTGGATACAAATTGTGGTCATTAAAGCCATTATTATAGAGCAAAGTCGCGAAGGAAAGACGCGAGAGGCCGAAACACTCGTATTTCACTGAAAATAAGTGTGGTGGAGAGGTGTTGCTTTATTTAATTTAAGGCGTTTAATTGGAGGCGTTATTTTTTTTTTAGTATATTTTTACGTAACACAGTTTTCAAACAAATCTGTGGCTTTTACTTGTGAGAACCGCTTTACAACGAGGTAATCATAATAAACAAATAATGTAACGAAACTTAACAACAGTACAGAAGCTTTCATAGAGAAGACATAGTTTGTATTCCTTTTGTTGCTTAGTCGCAAAAAACATAACAAAAAAATAAGATCTTAAAAAATAGTCTTACTAAATTTTCATATTACGTGACATTGTAATATGAGAATTCAATAAGATTTATATAAAAAAAAAAACAGAGACTTATCCACATTTTAATGGATTCTCAAACTTCGAATTTACATATTCATCTATCTATTCGTGGTAGTATTCACGAAGTCGTAATTTTGTTTAATTTAAATTATTGTAAGTTATCAATGCATAATGACCATCGTTAGTCTAAGCTATCGGATGTCGGCCACTGGACATAACCCTACTCTTACATTTCCACGACGTATAAGATCTTGAGCATTTGTAGTCGACTGCGAGCCAAGACCTTGACCGAATGGGTCATCAGTCCACCTAAACGGAAGACCGATTTTATTATTATTCTGCAGATTTCTTTGTTTGAATTGTATGACGTAAAGAAAACATCACATGTTGAGTAACCCTGACGATATTACGAGGTCAACAGCAGTGGACTACGTCTGCCATCCGTATACTGGTAAATCGCATTGTTCGAAATATTCGTCTATAGGCATCGATGTACGATGAATTCGAAGGAAACCGCGTAATTCTTCGAATGCAGCCAGACCGAATTGAATCTTTTTTTTAATATCACATGAACAGCCTACTAGAATTTTAAATATTCCTTTGAAACGAATACACATAAGGTAAACCTTTCACGGAAATAATAACAATTTTAGACGAAATTTTTGGTTGAAACTTTATAAATTCGAATGAGCATAAAATATTTATTTTGATATCGACTCCGGACCCGGTCACAGTTTTCAACAAAATAGAAATCACTACCCCGTTTCGAGTCCATTCAAAATATAATATCACACACACATATATATATTTGTAATTAGATCATTTTTGATGATAACATTAGACGGTCGTTACTCTGCAATGTATTCTGTAAATATCTTTGCAATGGCAATGCGATAGTACATATGTATACGTATCTGTTTTTTCTTAAGATGACTTAGAAAACACGAAAAGTCAATGAAAACCATTGATCTGATTTGTAGTTCCTAATAAGTTTATTATGAAAAAAAGAACTATTAATACAAATTTACGCTAATAAATTATTGCAATTTAAAAATTTACAAGAGACCCTTTCGCTTAAAAATGGACAGCCTCTCTTTTTCGCTGTACGAACTTACATATACGGGTATATATTACACGTTAATTATAAAAAAAAATATATATGAAAAACTTAAAGTCGGGCAGTCCGAGCAGTCACGGCCGCTCGTTCAATCAAGCTGCGCACAGCGAACGATTAATTACAAACGTAAGAACAATATTTAGTATTCCGTTTGACCTCAAAAGCTGTAGGACACGGGCGGACATGGCAACACAGAAAAATTAACTAGAACATTATTTATGGGCCCCGTTCAAACCTAACACAATATAATATTATTAACTCATCGTAGATACTCCTGACGGTGAATGAACGCCGTATCCATAGTGCATTTAATATTTATCGTATATTATTTGAATTTTCTGCAAATGCACCCTTTTATGGTAATGATGATAAAAAACGTGATAAGTAATATATTGTATGTGTTAGGTAAGGTAAACTGTGAAATAAAATTAATGTTCCAATGCAACAGTAATGAAGCAGTGGTAGGGAGTTATTTGGAATAAGTGATTGTCAACAAATGGCTTTTATAGTTTCATTACATTAATGAAAGATATTTTTACTGTAATATCTACATATGTTTAACGATATATCGTAAAAATTACATAGTTTTTTATAAATAAACTTAAAAATTAAAAAAAATGCGAAAAGTTTTGCGATTAAAACATACACACATTGACTAAATAACATTAAAGCTTTGGTTATCTTTATCAGAAAAAAAACTGTTCTTAGATATTTTATTTATATAATTCTTCATATCATTGCTATGGTTTTAATAAGTATTGTAACAAGTTCTTATCAACCTAGTTACGCTAGGTTGATAAAAGAGACTTAAAGATTAACCTGGTCTTAGAACGATTGAGCAAGTGTCTTCTAATTGATTAATTTAACTTAACTAAAAACTTATTGATCTGCCTTTCAACCTCTAAAAGCTCGTGATCAGGGTTTGAAACTGGAGTTTTCTGATTCAAAGGCAAAACGCTACTACCTCACGTAGTAGTTGTCTCGTCTATTTTTTACATATCATAGTAATTGAAATATTAAAAACAGCGTATAAAGCAAAGATTTTAGTAAAAATGTTTTTAAAACTTTTATCTGTTACACGACTATTGACTATTACTTAATTACTGTTTATTATTTCAAAAATTCAAATTTAAATGTGTAATACATATCAAAATATATGAAACAGTCTATTTTTTTAAATTGCATTTTGGAGATTTACACGTAACTTCATAATAATAGTGTGCTTAAATTTTGTGATATATGTTATTACCCATAGATATAAAGTATAACACAAAAATATGCTTATGTTTAAAATATATAAATCTTTTTGTATTTGGTTATAGTAAATGCAATGAGCGAAAGCTCTAATATATAAAAGAGGTAAATACGAGACTCATCCTCATCCATCATCAAGTGAGATAAGTTGAGTAAGAAAATACATGGCGCATATATTTCACAAGAAATAATGTAGAATCGTAAAGTAATAGTTAAAAGCTATGAAACATAGCATTTTTTTCACGTATACACTGAAAATTATTTTAAAATTCATAACTTTCATAACTTTAAATTATCAACATTGCTTAACATTAAGTTAAATAAGAAGAAACCAAAAAATATAAACACTTTGAATTTCAAAAGTCCATTTTTTGCCTATGTAAGAAACGGAGGGCAAGCGAGCTTTGCTCGATGTCTTTCGAGTGTACTGCAAGAATTCCATAACTTAACATAAGCAGTTACTTATGTTCCTTTTTAACAATATCGATTTAAGATACATAATAACGCGGATTACGTTATTTGTAGTCTGTCATGAAGTACCATTTTTGTTGTAAAAAAAATACATAGCAATAAATAAATCAATAAAAAAGCGATTAATTTAAATCGGTTGGACCGTTTCCCAGTAAACTTATTTTATGTATACAGTTGTACCAAACTTTTAAGCCTGTTTGCGAGAAATATATAAAAATTGTCATTTTGTCATAAATTTTAGAAAGTATCATGTACGCCATTAAAAATGCTACTAAATGTGATAGGCTATAGTTTTCGATAGATATTATGCTGTTACCATCAACCATACAGATTTATCGGGTCCTACATCACGATAATAATGTGCTATTTTTCGGTAGTTAAAGCATAAAATCGAAAATATTATACATGGACAAAGGTATCCAGAGGCATTTATCCGGGACTATTCTTTCGTCGGACGTTTACCCCCGCGTCCACTACATCGGTGACCGCATCGATAAATGCTTTGTGCTAACATACCAAAAACCGTATTCGTTATTCGTTAGTAGCCTAAAGATGGTCCATTTTAGGCCATCAAAAGCTTAAATGGTCCATAATCCACAACCAACGATTGCACTCCGCTGCCGATAGCATTTGTACTTACAAGGACTGTCGGCGTACAGACGGACTATGTCCCTTTCCTCTTGATTCCATTTCACCGTGGATCGCAACGAACGATATATTTTCGCAATGGCTCATCCAGTATTAATTTTAGAGTATTTCATGATATGAAACCATGGTTTTATACTTATGCACACTACTGTAGAGGTCACTGTTCTTGATATACTATCGTTGTTAATAGATATGGCGTTGTTCGAGTCGCGTCTTATATCATTATAACAAAGTGATAACCTGCAGTAACGCTTATTAAATGAAAACTAGCCTATAGTCAGTAATTCGTGTTATTTCATAATAACCGATCACAATCTCACACTAATGCAGTTCTTCATATTATACTATTGTATATATTAAGACTTATCCGAAAATAAGTGTATGTTTAACTTATCCGTAATATTTCGAAGCCACGGCTTGTCTCTCATATTGAAAACCACGTAGTCATAACTCATAACTGCTTCTTTTCATAGATACAGACTGTAAATATTTGTTACTATTTTACGGTTATCAAAAGTACTTTTGAATTTCATATAACTACACTATACTGCACATCGAAAAAGATTTTTTAGGGAATCAAGGAGTGAGTTTAATACAGAAGTTAATTAAGAAAAATAAAGACAATTAAGCTATTTAATGTGACGGAAAAGTTTATAGAATGCTATAATCTCAGCAGTGGGATAAATAAGATATGATAAAAAAAGATGTATTTTGACATTTACCAGTATATATCGGAAATAAAAATAATCCACTTTAAATTAGTAGTTATTATAACTAAAAAGGTTAAATATTGTTGTAACAAAAAAAAAATAATACCATCATAAGCTGCACTATGAATACGTGACAGAGTTATGCAAGCCCGATGAATAGTTTAGTAAAACGTGAAGCGGGCCGCGGCGCGCCGCTCTGACCTCCCGCGCTGGACGCAGATCTTTATCGAGATTGGTAACGCGCCGCCCCCGCCCCGCTGCCGCTGCCGCTTGCGCCCGCGCACCCGCCTGACCAATTAAACCGTTACTCCAAAGGACATACGAATGAGTATGTATAAATTCCACAAGATTTTGACCAATTTCACGTCGTAAACGAAGCTATTACGGGATCGAAATATTATATATATACAGAATAAAAAAAAATATTCAACCATAAATACATAGCATAAATTCTTACCCTCTGCTCATAAATTCTTTCCTTTTGCTCATAAATTCTTCTAATTAAATTTACCAAAATTGTGTTAATACGATTTAATTTTCTCTAAAAAAAATATTTATTTGAATAAAATGCTTGGTTTCGATCCGACAATTTCCAGATTCCGTAATGATTTATCTGTTTGTAATTATTTTTCTAGCTTGTAGATCGCCTGTATACAGATCCACACTTATAATGTATATGTGTTTAAATTCTGCTGTCCAATATATTTTCTTGCAGCAGTAAAAATGAATTATTTGAAATTTGTATAATTAATATTAATAATTAGTCCCAACACGATGAAATTATGAAATGGTATCGTCGTTTTCTTTTCCAAAAGCCAAAAGGAATATTTACATGTATGATACCTTATCTTTTATCAAGTCATTTAAGTTCGTCCTTGCTCAAAGGAAATGTTTCACACATATGCACTTTGATTTTAAAAAGGAATCGAATTTATATAAATATTTTTTTGGAATGGACATGATCTTGGAGATTGACCTGTCGAGAATTAAGAAAATTAAATAATATAGTAAATGAGAATTAATAAGTGCGAATCTTTAAATATTTTAGGACCAATAGAGGTACTGTAGTACAATTTCCATTCAATTTATCTAACTACATTCCACTATAAAAGAACTCTACATTTTTATAATTAACATTTAATCCATTTGAAAAAAATTTAATTAATATTTACAATGGTAACACTTCCCTGAAGCATCTTGAGCTGCTCTAACAGCACGATCTATCTTAGTTTATTTAACAATGTAATAATTATTACGGCAGATTCGTTTACGTGTCAACGAGCATGGTATTAGAGCTCGCGCCGAGCTCCATTTAACTGCTTGGTTCTGTTATCGGCGAAATAAGTATAGCTTATGTATTAATCGAATTTTAATTGAGATTTGTAATTCATAATTGGGCTTTTTACATGAAAAATGACGGGCCGTTAATTTGGAAGGTTTTTATGCAAGAGTTTTTAATCATTCCGTAATTTATTACACAGCCCATTATAAGGAAAAAGTATATGGTCATTATATTTTTATCATAATAGAATATATCATACCTATTGGAATTCTTTGAGCATAACGGAAAATTTTAGTAGTTTATTTCCTAAAATTAAAGTTTTGTTACGTTAGCATATCAATGTCATCAACATTATAATAAGCTAATTTTGAATGTATTTGTTGTTCTTATGAAATGTAATGATGATAAATAGTTGTTTTCGTATACTTTTACCAATTGATCTGGTGTGCGCTGCAGATTCTTTGGTATCTCTAAGATTTTCAATCAGTATCAAAACATCTAAATTTTTTAAAATGTCCTACGGAAGAATATGTAATAATCTGATTCTCGCTCTGAAGTCACTTTTGAAGCCAATAAAATATGCATTTCTTATGTTATTGAACAGTGTCACATTAGTCGAAATGCAATCATTACATGACCTTCGACTTGATGTAATGCAATAATGATGCAAATTATGTAAAGAAAAAAAATTACTTCAAAAACGGATTAATTTAATTATTCCATTTGTTCAAAAAAAGATATAACGTTTTCTTAACTGTCAGTGAATTTATTGCATTACAAAAGCAGTAATGTAAGGACAAGATCTACATTTAAGTCAATGAGAAAGTGATATTTTGGTAGTATACTATATAGAAATTTTATCATAAAATAAAGGTTTTATATTCTTTTTTTAATAACATTCAAATTCGTATGTTCCTAAATAATGTTTTTATATTGTAAAATATTTTCTGCTTGAATGAGAGGCAGAGTAGAGTAGGTATTTCTACTCAGCTTTAATCGTCATGTAGACGTCATGTAAACATGTTTACATGACTATTGAATTAACATTAACACTTATGATGTTTACGATTAAGAAAGTACAGTACTTCCACTTATGCTTCATGCCTTTACGTCCGATTTAATTTAGGAGTGTTGATGGCTGGTGATTGAGTGCTGATCAGCAACCTATTTTAGTTGCTGTCCGTCTACAGTGAAACACTTACAATAATAGCAGTCGCTAGAATAGACACGGCACGTGAGATATGGAAAAGCTTGGGTATTTATTTATCTTTCGTAAGTCGCATCAGCCTTTTTGTCTTGTTTGTTCTTGTCGCTACACACATGTTTTTTGTGGCTGTATAAAATAGCGATATTATGAGATATTGATATCCAAAATTACTAATCAATTTTAACCATGTTATAATTTAGTAAAATACGAAAAAAAAATATTTTTATTTATTATTAGATGCCTGTAGAAGAGTGTCATTCAGTTGGACGACAAAACCTAAAAGTTTAAATAATCAAAACAGTTGTCGAGTTTCTTTCTATGAGTAGTACTTTGTGTGGAGATCTGGAAATACCTGATCCGTCAATTTGTTTAACAGACACAAACTATAGCAGGTAATTTCAACATCATCAAGTAACGCAATCTCAGCGCAAGACGGGCGTGTTACAGACTTTTCATGGTTCCGCAGCTTCTCTCAAAACCGCATAAATATTTACAAAATTTGTTAACGTAGCCTTAGAATCATCCAACTCCGATATGAGTGAGTTCGAACGGAAATAATACCTCGAGACAATGAAGGCAGCGCGGGCTGTCATAACACTGCCACTAGTCGTTACGTGCGGCCTTTGACTCGCGCCGGCCGATGTTAAAATCCGGCTGCGGGTCAAACTTATTTGGGCGCGCTGACGCGGGGCCGTGACACGAGATAGATCAATATTCACGTATACGCCAAGGTTGCACTAATTGTATTGAATATTCTTTTGATGTAGTTTCAATAGCGGGAGGGATGGAGAGAAGTGGACAGCCGTTGTGAAAAAAAAAGAATAGAGATCTCAAGAGAGACGGAGAGACCTGACTGTAATGAGAAATATAGTATTCAATATTATTACGTACAAATAACCCCATTTTCAGTACGCATATAGTCGAATTGTTGAGATTGAGATCGACATAGGAATCGGAATGGAAAACGCAAACGGGATCGAGGTTGTAATTTAAAGAGAAAGTTCGAAATAGACGATGAAGATATTTGTTCTATGTTTTGGCGGGTGGGCTCGTGGCTGAAAGCTATTGTAGTTTTCTAATAAAAGGATCAAATAAAAAGACTCATCAAAGTTATTGTGTTGTGAACTGCAAGAATATTGGCATAAAAAGTCATAGGTTTTCAGTTGTAAATTGAAAGTTAAATTAGAATGAAAATGGATTCCGTGATCTTATTCCTTGGTATTGACATCAGATACTCTTCATGTGAGAGAATTAAATATAATTTTAATGTTTTTTTTTCAAGTATTGATAAATTGCCGTTGAGATATTATTTGAGCATTAATCATTATTCTTATGACAAAAAAATCAGACATTTAAGTCTCAGTTATATTTCCATATTCATCATCAGTGTACAAACTCAAATATGTCACCAAAAACTACAATTTTGTACAGAAGCACAGATATATGAAAACTGAATAGATTTTTTTTATGATATAAATATCCCGAAAAATAATCATCGATTAGTATAAAATTGGGACACAAATTTATATAAATGAAAGTAATATTCAAAATTATCTAGCTCAAGTTGTAGTCATAAAAACTAAAGTACTAATAACAAAACTGTAAACTTTTTTTATTATTATGAGTATAGTTTTTTTTTTATTATTGACTAATAAATGTCTTAACATATTTTTACTTTATTTAACCTAATTTAGATTAGAGTTCTTTTAGCTATTGTTTCAAATACCAACTGATTTTCGCTAATCTAAAAACGGATAAAAAATATTTAATTAGATTTTACAGAAAACAAAATATCTTAAGAAATATATTTGTTTCTAATAACAATATCACATTTAGTTGTACTGCTATAAAAGTTGATTTCGTTAGTTGCTAAGTTAGTTGACTTACCTACTTATCCCGCAATCATTGAATTGATTTTATGATTAAAAACAGCAAAACGACAAAGATACCAAAACAACAAACTGGTGTGGTGTTATGTTTATTTAGAGTACATTTTGTTCATTTCAAAGTTGAAGATATGGGTAATATCGTTCTTCTTTTTTTTGTATTTAGTAATCTATAAAATATATGGATAAGCTCTACCCGTCAACTCATTTCAAAGTTGCCAAACGCATTACGTTCGAACCAGGAGGTGCACAGTTTCAATTCTGACCGCAATAGACCAAGTGACTATTAAGTTTTTAACATAAATCGAATAGAACATTCTCTCCGTGCCTCATAGAGGTTAAGACTCCGGCCGGACGACGACGGTCGGTCGGTCCGAGTTTCCTCAATCTGTAATAATAAGATTGTAAGAGAGTTGTGACCCAGCGATGGAATAGTAAAGGAACATCGTATTGTTTGCTATGTATACAAAATTTCAGCCAAATTTCTTTATGACCACTAAAAATAAATCGCCACATCGTCTACTATATTTCATTTGTTTTTAACTCGGAAATGTTTGTGGTGACTGAACAGATAAGTTATCATAAGCTGAAATTTGAAACCTTACCTTACTTTTGTGACTGCTAGACAAATTGAATTTACAAGTCCTCGGTGAAAGTAAGTGACCCATTTCGCATGAATTTTCTCTTCACGAATGTTTTCCGTTTCCCGTGGAAATTAAAAAAATTATGATTTTTGTTTAGGTTATGCTGATTCTATTTGTCGTCTTTCTTTCATGATGCATTTAAATAGTTTTTTTTTATTTGCTACCCAAAATTAAAACTTGAAATTGTAAAGTATTTATTTGCGTTTTACGTTCTTTTTTGCGACACGTAACCGTCTATATGTTCTAAATTGTAAGTTCTTCGTCTGTTAACTTCCGAGAAAATAAAAAGTGACAGATGATTAGACAAAAAGTTCTGACTTTTCGTGGAATGTACGGAACCCTAAAATCCTGACACAATACCGTCCATAAGTTGCTATTGAGCAATTATTTAATAAATGTTTAATAGTATTACACCTTAGCCATAATTTATACATAAAAAGTTTTATGTATTTTTTTGACTATAAGTTTAGTAAAGTTTTGATAAAGATACTTTAAAGTTACATACTTACATAAACAAATCAATGTATCTCGTTTTTATAGAAGGTCGTATTGAAAACAAATAAGATCGTCGTAATATATCTCATATATGATGCCGATTTTTTATAAAAAAACCGTATTTAGATATTTATATCATTGAAATCATCAGTAGATGTATCATCATACCATAATATACCAACAGTAATATCAGTTATATTTAATGACAGAATTTTACTAATCACTTAATAAAATAAATCGTAAGTTCATTTACTATTCATTTTAAGCTACGTCTTGTAAAATACGTGACATTCAAACGAAGAAAAGATAAACTACCTGTGTACGACGTGTATTTGTTCAAGCACGATTATCGAGACCGCTTTCGTCATATTTCGGCACGCGCCGAAAATACCCGATCGGAGGCCGGCATCTGCGCGCACGCCGCCCAATGATCTTCAGCAACTGCAACTATAGATCCCTTATCTGCCTCTCGTTTTCACTCGTGAACGGCGACGTCTGAAGGTCGGGCCGCGCTGACTTAGTATCTGATTACGCCTATTAAGATTTGAGCTAGGCGAACAATAAGTTCCTGACCGCAGGCATGGTCGCGGAAAAAACGTGGAAAAAAAATCTGATCGCTCCGTCGTGTTTAGATGAATCGCTTTAACAAAGGGCCGGCGCGTAACGAGCCGTTAACGAGATGTTAACGAAGGGTCCGGCGAGAGCGAGAGTAATCACTGGTCGTACGAGGAAAAAAATTAACCTGAAAAATTCACGTACACGTTGACGATTAGAATTGATAAGGAGAATCTCAAGTTCTAATTTGATACCGCGAGGGAAAATGGAAATCACCGGTCAAGTACAAGTCGAACTCACACACTGAAGGTTCCGTATCGCGACAAGATATACGAAATTACTTTCTTTTTCTTTCAGTTCGGGAGCCCTAGCATTACTGGTTTTTATTACCTGTTGTTTTAATTTACGCAACAATCATACCTAGTTTGAGGTTTGTATGTATAACTATTCTTATAATGGAGTAGAAATAAAATAGAAAGTCAAGAAGACCACGTTTTTTGATATATGTATGTAGTATATAATATAAATAGAAAAAAATTTCAAAGTGCATGTATAATAAATTTATTTGTATCTTTCTTTCAATCACGTAGTAACAGCTCTACAGATTGTAATCAAATTTTTCATACAGATAGATTATGGTCTTGAATAGAATGTAAGATAGCTTTTATGTAAAAAAAAAACTGTGTCAATAGGGGCATCACTAATATCGGTGCCAAGGGAGGGCTAAGGTATTGTGAACGGTATTGAACGGGGACCAGACGGGACTGTAAAACCGAAATTGAGATTGAGAACAGGACCGTAATGGGGATCAGAATTGATAGCGAGATCAGCCGATATAAAAGGTTCTAGTTATAATTCTACATCCGAAACCGCTACATCGCATGTATTTTTGAATCTAAAAATAAGCATTTCTTATTTTTTGGTTTTTTTTATTAACGCTCAGCGAAGCGGGCGGTTGACCACTAGTCTGCTATGAAATAATTTTATTATCACTAATAAGCCCAACAAATAAAGCTACCCACTAAGGCAAATCAACAGACAAAATATAGTCACGAAATATTTTTTTTAAAGAAAGGGATCGTATCGCATTTGAAAAACAATTTCTGATTGGTAGATTGAAAAGACAATTTCTTTAAGTCGAAAATAAACAAAACGCTGGTTAGTAATGAAATCATATTCAAACGCACTATGTTTAAATCGTTGACGAGCGTTAACGCAAGAACTCTTGTTTCATACTTCGATATTTAATAAGCAGATAAAAATATTTGTATTCTTATTTTACCAATAGTGTAAAAATGTTTGAATAATTGCAATTTAATGTTTTTGACATTTTTTTCGTAAGGTCTGCTATAAAATATTTTATAACAATTTTTTTAAGGAAAAATATGATGATCATACGAAAATGAATTTAGTATTTCTTATGTATTAAATTATTTGATTACTATAACTTTACTATTCCAATCTCATTTTTTTTTTGATTTACATAATTTTTACTCTAAATAACCTTTATTTTGCTTAACGGACTTCGAATAAAAGAGACACGGGAAAGGAAACGAATACAACAAAAGCAAGAAAATGTCGAGCACGAAGAATTAGTTTCTACCATGAGAAAATTTCAATCAATCGCGCTTCAGCGGTTTCGCAAATTCATTTCTAAAAATAAAAGTAATTTTAATTTCATCGCAAAAGATACATGTAACAGCCGCTGGCCCGTGTACGCAACATTCTAAAAAGTCTGCCGCCGCAGTTCCTTATTAGAATACGGTAAAAAAAGGCCTCAATGCTTCTGCAAATACGCTTTCTTAGAAGTGTGGTAACCGCGCCGGTAGGCTTTCGCGGTACGTCGAAAAAAAAAGCTATATTGTTCGAAATATTCAATAACCGACAAAAACTTGACTGCGGTTGAATAGTTTCGCTATCGATGCTTATCGTACTCTTTTTTTTTGTGCAATAAAATTTCGGCTAAATGGTGCGGATTTCACGATGAGGTTACCTGGAAGGTAACTTTCTAGAACGAAGAGTTGCTTTATGATTGGTGGTCATATTTTTTATGTGAAATATCAACGTTTATTGCAACATTTTAAATAACTACACGTAGCTAATTTAACATACATTATATTACTAATATACATTATAATAATAAAATGTATAAATTATAATGTACATTATATTGTTATACAACCTGTATATGGAATGTGTAGTAGTATTCTTTCCTATGGAATGGTATGTGGGCCATTTTCAAACTCCTCTCCTTCATTTGTTATTCAGTGCTGTTCTCTATAGAATGAACGAACACTGTAAAGATTCCATTAATTTTCATTTATTTAGCTCTTTTCATAGTCTCACGACCTATGGAAATTTATTATGGGGTCATACAGCTGATGTTAACACAACTTTAGTACTACAGAAGCGAGTTATTCGTGTCTGTTCATTTTTTGAGATTAAAGGAATCTCTCGAAGAAAAATACAAGGAAAATAACATTTGAACTTTTGTTTCATAATACCTGGTTTATGTCCAGAGGAATTAAAATGGCTCCAAAAAATGAGCGATATTCATGACATCAATACTGCACTCGAGGACGATCTTGCTGACTATAGAAGACGACTTACTAAAGTTAACAAATCATTCAAAAGGCAAAGTGCCCGCTTTGATAATAAGATTCCAAATTACATTCAAAGTTTACCATTTTATTAATTTAAACTTTTCGTTAAAGAAATTGATATGGCAACAGCTTTTATACCGTTTCAAAAATACTATCGGTTTGTATTGCTCGGCTATCAGGTTGCTTCATGTTATTTCTAAGTGCTATACAAATGTGTTCATGATTTAATATTTTGTTCTATATGTGAACAAAAAAGAGCAACCCTTGGGGTTCTTGTCTATTTTTCACATGGTGAATCAGCATTTGGAATGGGTAATAATGTTGATACCAAAAAGAATTCATTAATGACGTATTTTAAGTGTAATTACCATTACCTATGAAAAAAAAAAAATCGAGTTGATTTCATTCGTTTCTCAATTTCAAATTTGTATAAATATTTAATATGACAGATAAAAATAATATTAAATATAAAAATAATTGCAAGTCTCAAAATATTAAACATTCAAAAATTCCTTCTTTAGCAGAAAATTATTAACGAAATAAATCAAGTTAAATTATTATTGTATTGTCACTTCGTCTACAAATTTATGATATCTTTCAGCTCGATCAAAGATAAAATTTAATCTAAAAAAACTTATAAAATAAAACTTAGACAAACATCCCAAAATTATTAAAATAAGACAAATACACGCTTGTATCTTATCCTCACACCACCTTTATTTGCTTTTCAACAAGTCAGTTCGCTTTCAAGAATTAACTTAGTCGAAAATGGAAATTTTTTTGTAAATACAATTTTATTAGATTTCATTTTTAGCTGATTGCAAAAAAAAAAACTTGTTTCTTGAATTTGATTGCAGTTTTTCAATGTTGTTGCCTGAGAAATCCGTCACATATTAACAAATTCGAAACATTTTTTTTTAAGATTGTACCCTGAAGTCCATCTCATTTTTGTCCGAACCGAGATCTGATGATGGAAAACATTATTATTCCTCAAATATTATTGCCGTGCAACACCATTCGTACTTACTGTAGCAAGTCGTGCATTTGATCTTGGAAGTTAAATTGGATTGACTCATTTGATGAATTTAAGCAACTAATACTAATCCAAATGCATGTACTAAAGCGGAACTTATGGTGAAATACCAGGAGAAGTGATCAAGACTGACGTTGTATAAAAATCGGTTCAGTACTTTTTTAGTTACAAGAAGCAGCTTATATTACTGTAATATGCGTTTGCGCAAATCTCGCGAATCGGGAAGACGTCTAAATATTTAAAGGTCTTGGAAACCAGCCGACTTAATCTATGACCCATTGAAAGAGCTGAGGATGACTGCACTCTAAACTAAAAACTCAAGGATCCTGGAAGGATTTTCAATGCCATTGGTAAATTCGAGATTGGAACTGTTTTCCCAATTTCTTCAGATAAAAGCATAGGCGAAAGCTGGATCAATTGTACACCTACTTATAACCAATTATCTTAAGTCACGAGTAAAAACTATACACATTATTTACGAAGTATAATTACTTGAGTCGCTAAATATATTAAATAAAATGAATTCAAAAAAAAAATTAAAACCTCTTTCAAAAATCTATAAAAGTAATTAATTACTTTTATAGATGGAGCCAGCCAAAGCGAGTAAAATAAAAAAAGAGATACCCTACTGAAAGCGATGGATATAAAACTTAATGAGAAATTAGGACATTCAACACCTACATCTATAAACGTGAAATATTGATTCAAAAGGATGTCAAATTTTAAAAAACTGAGACATAACAAAAACAAGAAACATAAAAGAACAAAGGTTAATCAAAATTCCTTTTACGACTCGCCTATATTTTTAGCGCACACGAATCCCTTTTATTCTCCGTACACACTATGGATATGTCAAAACTTTTGTCACTTAGAGCTTGGCATTCGTTTAATTAATTTCGTAGTAAGATATACAGTTATGCATAAACTCCAATTAATTACGACGCGTAGTGCTCGTAAACTTTGACACTTCCCTAGCACGGGTAAATCAGCGCCTCGGCGCCTTTACATCCACCGAAGAGATACGCTTAATTGAATATCCGTTTATTGACAGCCGGTGATGGACTTAACGCCAGTTTAAAATTAATTTATGCTAGCGCTGGAGAAGTTTCGTAATTAACTCGCCTTAGAGCGGTTACGGACTACTTCGACTTGGAATTATTATTACATATTTTTTTTCTGTACTAAAATCTTATAGGTGTTCGTTTTTAAGAAAACCTTTTTCGTGTTTAACAACTAGAGCCACGTTGGTTGAGAGGAGATTTATTTTTATTTGCAAATTCGTAAGTATTATTTTAAATATTTATTACGATGAATTCTTTGACAAACATACTGCGAGATTTGTTAGTGATTAAATGTTTGCATAAAATATATATTAATTTACTACCGCTAAGAAAGCAAACTGGATTTCTATTTTAGATAGATTATTAAGTAGCGTAACGTTAAATACGTCATAAGTACGTGAATAAATATGTAATGACACTAAAACGCAAACGTGAATATTTAATAGCGAAATTTAGTTTCATAATTAAAAATAGTTTTTAATACTTTTGATAGCAACAAAACATTTTTTCATATTGTCAGATATCGCACTCACACAAGCCATAATAGTCCACTTAAAAAAATTATGTCTCACAAAAAGTACATCATAGCGCATAAAATACCTACAAATTTCAAATAGAACTAAATGCTTAGTTATGGTATAATTCAACATCTTATACACGAAACAGACAATAGGGTTGCTTTTTTCTAGACAGAGAAGCAAATGAAATAAACGTTTTGTAAAAGAGAGCTCTTCCCCAAATAGTGCCTACTACCTATCTACCGTTTTATTGATTTAACTATTTATTTTTACATGCACGACAAAGATCGAGTTCAACCGTTTCTTTTATGAAAAAAATATTTAAATTGATATCTAATTATTTTACAGACAAATATTTCCCTGTTTTGCAGTTACGTTATTGTATTCTGAACAGGTATCTCACGGGGTCCATTAATTTGTTTGCGTTATATTATTTGCGGCCAATAGAAATCTACATAATAAATCCACTATATAAAATATTTTTAGTCCTCATGTTAAATAATAATATCTTTGATGTCATTATTTAAAATTTGTACTACGATACTTCTGATGCATACCCTTTCACAATCTGTTTCATGAGTAACATCTTAGTCCTTGGTATGCGGCACTCGGTGGAACTAAGACCAAGAATGCGACGGAAATGTGAACCAAAATGTGGCGAAGAAGCACGCCATTAATTTTCTCGCTGCGGTTTACAGTCGGTGCTGATACCACAGCATGTCAGCGAGTGCCAGTATTTTAATAGCGGTTGTTAAAAATTGTACTCAATACGTGAACGCATTCCAATAGATACCGGACGGTAATTCTTTAACAGTTTTGCCCATTATTGAGCTAATATGTTTCGAGTCAGTGTGTACTATTCCAACATCCATCCAGTTTTTTGCCTTAGATTGAGTGGTTAAAAACTTTAGCCCTCCACATTGGTCGAGTGTGGGTCGAAGACTGCTAGAGACCGTCGCCAACGTGGTAACAACGTTCGGTGACGATGAGCACGAATTAGTGTGATTTCTGAGGCACGAAGCGTGTGGTTTAATTTGTGAATGTGGTAGAGCCATGCCGCGGTTAATTCAGCTGCAGCGTTTTAAGAGATACCGCACTCTCGCGGAATATACACGTGAAGTAACAGCTCCTACTGTTCATTTCGGCCGGTGAGTTAAAGTGCCAGTGGCCCACTGTCCTCTCCATCAGATATCCTTTTTCTTCCTAAAAAGTTCTTGTGGCCCTCTCCGGCTTCCATCAGTTATCTTATTCCTTTCCAAAAGGCAGGCAGCGTACTTGTAATTCCCCTGAGGCTGCGAGTTTTCATGGGCGGTAGTGGTCACCCCTCTGATAGCTCGTATGCTCGTTTACTGTTTGAGGATATGCAAAAAAGAAAAGAAATTAAAAACTGATCGATCAATTTGTCTGTGGTCGAAATTCGAACCCGGTACCTTCTGATTTGAAAGTAATTTATTGATTACAATTGGAATAGTTTACAATGTCGATTGATAGTTTTTGACAAGATTGTCCAGCATTGAAAAGAAATGATCCGGCTACCTCGATACACTTGAGATTTTATGAGATAACCCATGATCACTAATAACAAATTGATTATATGAAAATAACACCACATATTTATTTGATACATCCATAGGTTTGTAGGCGTTGTTATGTAAAAAAAAAAAACCACGACCACTTACTGTACAACTTACAGCATGTTTTATTTTGATTTTTAATCATGTACTGATATATTTATATATAAATAACTGTTTTATATAATTATCAACAAAATAGGCAGTACTCATCTTTAGCTCCAAAACGTTCAGCGATAGGAAATAACAGCGGCCAACAGATGGTAAACCCGTGCGATTTGCATGCAAGTCGTCCGCGGGCCGGCGTCCTCTCGGGGCGCCCGGTTGAGGCAACTCGCCGATAAGTAGGAAGCGCCGGGACGGTCTTGCGCAATCGCTTAGCGCCCTGCGCCCGCGCTGCTGCTGCTGCGCCGCGGCCCGCTGTCCGTGTACCGAAATGAGTCACTAACTTCCTTTGTCTGTATATATGCAATAACAGAAACCGAATATGACGCAATTAATATGCAATTAATACCTAAGTAATTATTCTTATTCATAAAACTACTAAATGTATCCTTGAAACAAAAAATTTCATCTTTTCATTATACTAAAATCAGTAAATAAATGGTTTAAAACGATTATACTTTTATATCAGGTACTTATACCGACATCGTGACAGATGGCTCAAGGCGGTGATGATGTTCATCACTATTATATGCTATAACACTTGAAATCGAGAACTGCATATACATACACATATATTCTTAACTCGAGATAACTATATATCCGTAATAACCAAATTTCAACACAATATAAGTAAAAAAGTGTACCTACTCTAAATAAGATACTGAAATGTACGAGTTAGCAACCTATTTATAAGCAGATGCTCATTAGGTAATGTAAATTTTATTTTTTAAGATTTAAGCTTACGTATAGTTTTACAATCAAGAAATGTCAATGAGTCTATTGTCTATGAGCCTCTGTCAAAATTGTCTATAAATTTTATGGACGTTATCGACGTGACAATACCGACAACATTTTCGGTTGGTTTTGATTGTGTACGCTCATCAGTTTTAAATTTATTTTTTGTATAATTGTTTGGAAGGTAGTACAAGAGTCGTAATTTTATAATTAATATAAAATTTCATTCAGATCAGGAATCAAGATCATACTAATACACTATTAAAAGCTACTAAGAACTGGTTTCGTATTTGGTGAAGGAATGATTCACCAAATATATTTTTAAAAATAATTTATAATAATATGTGTAGCATATTACCAAAACTAATAAAACATGGGGATTAAATCAATATCTTTGTATGAATTCATCATTAACGCCTCCATTCCAATCTAATTCGTTGTTATTGTTAACGTTTTAAGCATCAGGCCCGAATCAGTCTTTCTATTGTAGAGAAAATCGTTACTGAAATTGTTTAAGAATTAGCAACTTAACTTCACACTACAATTATATAATCCATAATCTCATGTGTGATTAAACAGAATCGTTTAGAAACATAACAAACAGTTTTAATTCTTAATATTATAATTTGTGTAGATTTTTTTTATTTCGCGAGTTCAATAATAAATTACATATTTCTGAATTCTTCTAACATTAAATATGTTTTTTTAAAAATAAATTTATAATACTTTTATCATAAACAAATTTCCAAACGTTTATCTACAATAATAATACTACATAAAATAGTTGAGTTTTATTACTTTTTTGCTCTCGATACGTTCTTTTGAAATTTGCCGATAGATTCTACAGTATTTTCAAACAACAGATTTTGAAAATCAAACTTCACTAATAGTTTGAACGTCGTCGGCCGTTACCGTTTCTCCTGTGTTACAATTAGAAAAGTTTTAGACAGCTGTTTGGACATCTTTTAATATTCCCACAGGTTCAATACTTTCCTTGATAAACAGGAAATTTGTGCATGGAAAACGTGATGATCATTAATTAGCGTTGAATGTACTTTTAACATTACGAATTTTTAGTATAGATTTGTACGCGACTCTATATAGTTGCGTGGCTATATGTAATCATAACTCTATGTAATTCTATATGAATATATAACTGCACTTAGAGTTCTCAATTTTGTGGGCTCTGTCAATATTGGCGTTGTGATGAATAAAAAAAATCAAGTATAGCTTCAATTATATTTCGATCACTTAAATTTATTTGTCTGTCTAAAGATAGTTGGGAATGTTTCCTTCCAACAAAAAATGTAAGTTTTCTTGGAATGTTATTTCGTTTAATAATCTACAACACATGCGTCTGCCGTTCTTTCCGATTTTATATTATATTTTGCAGTTCCTGCACAACATCTAGTCTAACTCTTGTTTCACATTGGTAAATAAAGGCCTATTTTATTCTAACTTTCACACACTATCAGCGCTGCGAGCTAATTTGTTTCTTTTATCTCAGTATGCACGAAATGAACATTATTTTTTGTCTTCTTTTCTGAATTTTCTTACAAAATTTCATTAAAAATAGTTGGCATAGTATTTACCTATATCACATTTACAAGATTAAAAGCTACCTCTATAAAGCTGGGATGCGTATGGGTTACCGTCGCGTGCGCAGGCTGGATCTCGATCACAATTTGTGTGGCTCGTGCGGCCCGTTACACTGCCGCGCCTTGCAGCAGTTTGAATAAAACATTCCGCTCCCATTTCACCCAGCTTTACATTACAATGAGGGTAGATTTACTAATATTGTATTGCGTAATACCTTTAAGAAGACATAGTACTAACGATCGTAGTAAACAAAAGCACGTGCACACACAACACACACACACACGCATACATATATAGAATATGTACCATTTTAAAAGTCTCCTACATCGTCATTATCAAACTCCAGTTTTAATGTAATATAAAAAATTATCTAATTTCATCATTCGCTCATTTATTTACTTATAAAAATATTTCGCTTTGAGAGCGTTAAGAATCGATTATGACTCAAGTATAACGAAAAAATATCTAATAAATGACAATTTTTGCATCAAAAGAAGATTTGGTGTTCGTATCGTGAGGGTAGGGAAAAAGTCAAATAAGTATCATTTCTGAGATTAAAATTTATTTACTATCTTTCTTATACAAAAATTTAGACATTATACATATAAAATTATAATTACAGCAGAGTATAATACGTACGAGTAAATGGACCTGTTTATTGACTTATATATATTATATGCATTTTAATATTTATAAGCACATCATATGCTGCTTGATTGCGAAAACTGTAACCAAATCGGTAAGAACTTTATTTATTATAGCAAAAAAAGAGAATATTTTATAGAAAACAATTATATTCGATTCGTACTCATTTAGAAGACGTATTCAGATTCTAAATATTTCGGATGTTCGATTACTTATTTTTAAATAAATTACAAGTTTTCATATTTGGTAGCACAATCCGCACTCAGAGAATCGACAAAAGACAGACGTCGATGTCGAAAACGTAGCAAAAACGAATCGACAGAGATTTCTGTGCATTCTAAAAAATAAACACGAAATCCGTATCCCTATATAGATTGTTCTTGTCCAACGATTTCCTAAAAGTTATTACGAACTTCGGAATTTTTATTTTTGTTTATGGACGTCTACGTAACGATCTCATTATTATATTTTTTTACGTCGTATTGCATTGTCACTATAAAAACTAGATTAGATTTTTTTTTCCTATGCTACTGCACATTACGATCCGGGAATGTGTAAGAAAAAAAATAATACATTCTTTGTCGATATTAGGAAGTAATTAAATTTTCATTGACAGTTCAATTAGGTAAACGACGTCGGCGTATCGTTACAACGCATCGAATGTGATTTTGACGAAATCAATGTCGTTCCAATGTCGTTACAGTGTCGAACGTTTCCGGAATCCATGTAATTTGATTAGTAACACGTGTCCCTCGTCGAATGGAGTATCAAAATTTAATTTTTTTATTGTAAATCAATTTAGGTGGTTAATTTATTAGTGACGCCGAAGGAGGGTCTGTATGTGTATAATTGTTGCGACGTTATGCTCAGCTCTAAAAATAAAGAAAATAATTTGTCATATGAAAATTGAGTCACGCGTTATTAATTTAACAAATGAGATATATACATTGAATACTTAGTTAAATTGTATAAATAAATCAAGTATTCAAGTTTCCGTTGACACTTATAGGTCCGTGATCGTCGATGTCGCTTCAAGGATACGTTTTTCGTGCGGATCCCTAATTATAGCACGACGTTTGCATCACCGACGGATATTTCTCAACGTATAGCGACCATCGTGAAAAAATTTAGCAACACTTTTGCAACCGAACGCAATTTTTTTTCATTAACCAACATAATGGGTCCGATTCCGACAAATAAACAAACGATTGTCACAGCGGAGCCGCGGAGCATTGTGCCAGGTATCGGCAACCGGTTGCGCAATCTGGTTACGTGCTGCCGATAATTAAGCCTCGCCGATCGCACTGCGCCGGACATTAACGCAGAATCGATTTACTAATAGATTAGATCCGAGCTCGATTGGGTCACGCACCGATCGCGGGCCACCGTTGTCCATTACTACTAAAATGATATCAAATAGTTATGTTTCGAATGAGCGTAAGAAATAAGTTTTTATTTTTTTTTGCACTCGTATACTGAAAATATAAGATTTCAAAACATTTGCATAGTCAATATTGAGCTGTCACTTGTAAGTAATTCTCTATTAAGTAGCTAATTAAAAAGTGTCTGAACCGACTTTCATACTAACGTATAACATAGAATGGTTACTTTTAAATGATATTTCTTAATGAACCTTCATTTTATGTTCACGCTCTTATTACATTGTTAATTGATTGTAATATACAACTTTGTCTATTCAAATTCAAATACATTTACAGTACAAGGTTTTGATGCAATTAGTATAAACACATATGCTATTGAGAAAGAATTTGAAACAATTCGGAATCGGTTAAATTCAAATCGGTGACGCTTTCCAATTACTTTGTTTCTCGTTTTTTAATATTCGAAATAGTAATAGCCCACGTAAGCCATTTTAAATGCATGTAATGATTGCATTATTAGTTTCAAAGCTCCAAGCCGATCCATATTTATCAGGTACATCTAAAGATTTCTCCGCACAATCTACATTAAGACGAGATAATTTTGCCTTTAATATCTCTATCCTATCTGTGAAAGATATCCATTACCAGGAATTACACCGAAAAGTATTAAAATCGAGTAGATTCATTTTTACCTGAATTGATTTTGATGCAATTTTAATTACAATTGTTTGAAGTAAATAGAAACTTTTAAAAGATGTCATAAAAAATTTTTTTTTAAGTTTTTTGTTTTAGTAAATGTTTATGTTAATTGTAAATTTGTTATCTATAGTTACTCCATAATTGTATACTATGTGTCCGATTTCAATTTATGCGATTACAGTTACATAAAAAAAATAAAACAAAATAATCGATTATTTTTTTTTAGAAATGGATAATTTAAATTATCTAATATTCTTTACTACTACAGAAAATGGTATATCAAATACAGCGAAACAGTTCCTATTCAATTTGCCTAATTCACAATAACCTTTATGAATACCTAATAGCAATATAGTTGTCTCATTAAAATACATTTGGTATTTTTTAAATAATGAATTTAAACTGATATCCTTGAATCCAAACATAAAATGAAACTGAAAAAACCAGTCAAGTGCGGGTAGGATACACGCACTAATAGTTCCGTATCGCCACGCAATATTTTTGTCTTGTGTATTTATCTAAAATAAAAAAAAATCTTGTGTTTGGGATCATTGCCACAAACCCGATTCGAAGCTAAACTGTTATATTATTTAGTGCTTTATTTGAGAATTTGCCAACTTTAAATATTTATGCATTTGGCGACAGAGTAAAATAAATAAAATCTTTAGTCTAGTAGAGAATTAAGTTTTCTGTGAGGAATAGCAACAGGGCTATTCAAAATATGAATTATAGCTCATTCGGTTCGGGATGCAATTTTGAAAAAACGTATTTTTTTTATTATGAAAATTCTCCGAGTCTCTGTTTTATGGCAATAACTCAAAAATTTTAACAGATTTTCAACTTAAAAATACTTCCTAAAGCCAAGAAAATATCGAAGTTTCAACCACAGGAACTCTATCTCAATCATTTATAAAGGATTAAATATTTGGATTAGTTCCAAAAAATGATAATAAACAATCAAATTGTTAATAAAAAAAATTGTTATTATATTGTGAAATCGATTACGATTTTTTTAAAAGAAATATTTCTTTAATTAACTTAATTATTTAAATACTTAATAATATAAATAGAGATAGAGTTCTGAGAGTTAACTCTTGAAAATTTTCTCTTTTTAAGAAACTTTTTTAAATTACCGTTATCTCTTAAAATTTTTGAGTTACTGACAAAAAAAGAATACCTCTTTTTTGTTGTTGTTTTTTATTTTATTAAAATAGCAAATTTTTGTTTACGGAACAAAAAATATGCATCTATCTCAAAATTGCATATCGAATCGAATGAGCCATTGCTCATATTTTTAAGAGACCTTTTACTATTTTCCGAGAAAACTCACTTCTAGCCCTAATTACTTAAGATAATATCTGTTGTATGAGGACCCCATCCTAATTCATTACTTTTACTTTTTATTATTAGCTAAAATACCCGCCGTAATAGCACACACTATGTGTCAATTTCATCCGGCTAACTATTATAGTTCAAACGGTACAAGTCAAACGTAGGACGGACGCCCGGATGCATAAATGTACTGATAGATAGACAGACGGACCGACGCTGTAAGTGTAGCAATAAAGTACACGTTGGCATACTTTACCCTTTGCACCTATTTTCTCGGCACACTATAGGTATGAGACTCGAAAAAGTATCACATGTTACATACAAGATTATTTAAATAATTCAGGAATTTATTTTATTTTTGTATTAAGTTTTAATAAGTCCATTGTCGAGTTATACTTTCCAACTATCTTCTTATTCAAGACAGAATGGTTTGAACGTGAACCCAGGGCTGAAGGAGCGCTACTAACTACCGTTGTAATTAAAGCGACGACAGCATCAGGAATCGAGAGTTTAAGGATGTCTCGGAGATGAGGATGTAGCGGTTAGCTCGTCCTTGGTCAAAGTCAAACCCGATACCTTCTGTTTCGAAGACAGATCTTTTTATCATTAAGTAATTATGAGATAAAAAAACATTTAATTTTCAGCGTTTCTCCAATATTAGCTTTCAACCAATTGGTCCAGTCAAATCATGACTAAAGAATAATTTGGCTGGATATAATTCATAACGAGCTTAATTGCTATCTTATAGAGAAATATTAAAAATGCTATTCTTAATAGCAAAGCACAAAAAAGAGTGCGCTTGGTATAAATAAGGCAAGAAGAAAAAGTTTTTTAGTACTTTATATAAAGATTCAAGATAATTTTTCATCAATGTTAGTTAGCTTTAATTTTAATATATATAAGCCATGTTCTTCAACAGCTTGTTGCCATTTTGTTGGTAGTGACAAAATTCCATTGCTGCAAAAATCTTGAGAATTCTGATCAAAAAACTCCAACGAGTAGTTTTGACAGTCCTCTTCTGATGTTAACCTAATATTACCTAAAGGATTCTGAAGAGACCAAAAAAATCTAACTGTGCAAGATCCGAGCTATATGGTGGATGCATTAAGACTTCCCAACAAAACTCTAAAAACTGCTGAGTGGCTAAAGATATGTGTAGTCTGGCGTTATTATGATGAAAAACCACACCCTTTCTGTTGATCGATTCCGGCCATTATTTCTCTACTTTTTACTTTAGTCTGATCAGCTTTTGGCAGTAGAAATCTGAATATATAAAAGTGATAAAAGCTCATAATGAATAATGCCCTTCCAATCCCACTACACATAGCATCAACTTATTGCGAGTTAGTCCGGGATTCGTTATAGTCTGTGAAGCTTGCTAGATATTCATCTAAAACTTATAAAATATGAGATTTAAATGAAAAACAACAATCGTGTTTGTGTGATACGTTAGTAGATGATAGCAAATATAGGCCATAGAGACAAAGTTAAATCTCGGTCCGTCGGTTAATTTACTTCCAGATGATTATATTTAATTTCATAATAATGCCAATCATCATGCTTATTTTACCCTTAATAGGCATTCTCTGTTATTTTATTATTTTAACATATTTTTTGCAAAAATCTTCTTTTCAAAGATCACATACTTGGTTTTATTAAATATTTAATTTTTAGTAGATGTTCCGTAACTAACAACAAAATATGAAACGGTTGAAGATAATTGCTGTTTTTCTTTTTTACTCAACTTTAACCTCATTTTGACTGAGCTAAATGATGAACAGGAGACATACTTTTATGTCATAATATTCTGTGCTAATACGTTATTAGCTTAAGGATTAACAACCATGAAAAATACTCATCCCAAACTATTATTTAAAATAAATGGAATAGAAATATGGAATTTTTGAGATTTATTTAATTATAAAAAAAATGGCGGTCTTGTATAGATGTTCTCTCACTCATCACTTTTAATTTATTTTAAGTAATAAGTTCTCTTAAAAACTGTTTTTTATGTAATGCAAAAATTATTACTTCAATGGCTTTGCAGCTAAATTTAAAGAATTATAATTACTACGACTAATAGGTAGATACTACCGTTGCTAAAGTACAAATTTGGAAAAACATCATCAAATTACATCGATTTTACAAAGTCGCCTACAATACTGAAGAATAAAAGTGACTACTTAATAGGAATATAACATTCATATAACTATTAGAAAAAAATCTCATATAATACTTTTTAGTAATCAACAACACCAATAATCACTCTAATTTATTAATTACAAACTCAAAACCAGTTTTTTAATGTGTTTTTGTTTCTCAATTGGTAGTCGTTGAAAAATAAGCTCAATCAATATAAAAAAGTGTATAGAAATGTCGGTGACCCACTCATGAATTGCACATTGTAAATATTGACATTTTTAACATTCAATATTTTGGAAATGAGGGCAGATTATAATTAAAATAGAGTTTTATCAGATTACAGTTTAAAACTTTCAACGACTTAACACTAAAGTAAATTTGTATTACATGTGAATTGGATAACTGTTATTACTCGAATTTGGTAACTGCTGACTAAACTTCGAGGAAACAAGTTTCCCTATAATACATTGAAAAACATTTGTATTTTAATAAAAGAAATGATGCTATAGTACCTAAGAATAAAATTTGCTACAATTTTTTTTCAAAGCTCAATATTACGATATTTAATAAGCAAATTCTGTAATGTTTCTTTAGTTGTTTGTATTTTCATGTTAAATTTTATTTTATTAATCATTCATGATAATTGTAATTTAGACGGATGTAATAAACGTTCACAACGTTACATACTTTTCAATATACCTTCTTGTTACCTAGAAAAAATACTAAAGAACAAAGAAAACGATATGTAATATATTACATTTACCTTGTTGTTCCATATTTCTCCTGATTCAGGGGAAAAATTATTAAAATTTCATTATTCATTCCTCTTATTAGTAGTTTATATTTTAGAAGTATGTTATGAGAATATTATACAAAGTCACTACATATATGAATAGACAATGTCATCATGAAAATAACAACTTTTCTCAAATTCCTACAGTCTTCAGTGACTTCATTTGCATAGACATAAAACGTATTCTATTAGCAATTTTCATACAAATACATCATCCAATATTCCGATTTGTATGTAGTTACATTCTGATGTGATAACGTCTTATAAATCAATGAACGCCGGCTGCACGCACGAAAAAGAATGACTCATTGTCGCGTTCCGCCTGAGCCGAGCGTGCGAGCGAGAGCGCGGAACGAGCGATCTCTTCTACTTCATCGGCCGATGCGTCCGAGTAGAAGAGAGACAGCGGCCGCACACAACCTACACGTGAACTGTTTTGTCAATTGTTTTATAAAGTGAAGTGAAAAGTTAATGTGGTTTCCATTGTTTATTACAACAACAATTGCTGCAGAGATAATAATTCAATTCAATTCATAAAAGTATGCAATTTTTCATCAATGTTTTCTTATGACGTTATCACGTAAAATTATCGCTCGTAAACTAGACTTTACAGACAACCAATTTTTTATTACCTAAAATGACACTTAAAAGAACAGTCGTATACGAACATCGTCTTAATGGTTGGTTGGCCGAGTCGCAACTTTCATTACAAATTATAAAGTATTGGAGACGTCGAAACGTCGGTCAATAAGTCAGCCAGTCAGGACCATGGGCTTGCACGTCCGTACAAGCAAAGCCGCGTCCGCACGGCGATCGCACGAGCGACCGGCCAGTAATTAGAGCAGTGAGTCGATGGGCGGGGCGGCGCGTGCGCTATCGTGCTATCGCTTGTCGGCCTAAGTAATAGTAATTACAACAGATGTCCATTGTTCTCTTGGCCTCACATCGGCCGACCTTCGGCCGAGACGCACGATTTTTGACCGGCGATCGAATATTTATAGAGCTCATGAAACCGACGTAGGCGAATACATTATTGAGAGTTCAGTCCAAAATTTCTCAAAGTTTAATTAATCAAATAACTTAAAAAAAGGTCGTTATTGCAGGTTCTTATAATTTTGGAAGTAAAAATTTCGAGAGGCACATGAAGCGATTATCGAATCTCTAAACTCTTAAGTTACTGCCACCGACCCTGTGTTAATGCTATATATGCAATATTGTGATTTTTATGCACGTTGGGCGATTTTTGTACGAGTACAATATCATAAGTTCTTCTCATCAATACATAAATGCTAACAGTATACATATAAAATATATATGACTTTACAGTATACTTGAAAATTATATTTTTAAATTTAATTCAATTGCGACATTATTGTTGTTTTTTGTATAAATTAAAAGGCTTCGATTTTGTAATTCAAACCTTAATATACACATTGACTTTTGTTTCAAATTTCTTGGATTTATGTAGCCTATTACGTGTTTAGATTAATAAGAATGTATATAGTGGTTGCTCTAAGTGCTGATAGTTGTGAAAACCACATCGATGATAATGATTTTCACTGATAAATTATAATATTTTAATTTTTGGTATTATTATTAATATCAAAATCCCAAAAACACTGTTATTTCATAGTTTTTCGCTCTGGTCTGCAGTTCCTTATGATTACTTTTCATTTATTTTTTTACAATATTTTATTGAATATATAAATAGCAAAATATTTGAATAAGTGAGTAAATAGTGACCAAAAGCAATTTTGATAAAATTCTAAAATAAATTTTGAATACAAAAAAAACTGTTATGTATCAATGTCAGGGAGAATGGTAAAAAGTAAAAAAATACTGAAACATATAACATTAAAACATATTAAATTAAAACTATATCCTGCTCTTAATATTAAGAGCAGAAATAGTTTTAATATAGTATTTACAATACTAAATATATATGTGTGTATGTATATATGGGAAAAAAGTAAATTATATTTATGTTATTTTTATACTAACATCAATATAAATAACTTCCATTGAAGTTTGCGCTGTTATTATTACTGAAAAAATATTTCTTAATTTTGTATGGGTACCTCAATTCAAATATTATAAAATTATTAGATATGTTACGCTTAATTTTCTGGATGTATCAATTTATTGTGTCTTACATTTATTGAAAATAAATTGTATTTTATACCGAAACTTAATCTGTATTATGTTTTTATAGTTAGATCATTTCCATTGACGAAGTTCTCAATTCGTGCCAAATAAAACGTTTATAATAAAGCGTGTGTTATTTTTGATCCCATTTTCACATTAGCCACCAAAACTGTTTAATTGCATTAGAAGCGGAAAATATATCCTATACTTACCCAAGAAGTTAAAAAGAACACTCACAATAGACGTAAGTATTAACAAATGTAAACATTCTTATCGTAAAGAATAAAAAAAAGTAAATTAAAATATACTATGAAAAATATATAGAACTCAAATGATTAAATAAGCGTAATGTTAAAAATTCATGTATAAAAATTAATATTTTTTCTGAATATTTACAATAACATTGTCTACCGATTAATGTTCAATAAATTTTATTAACAGTTCGCGTCTGATACGCATATTAATTTTAAAATGTATGTTTCTCCACCACGATTTGTTTACGTGAAAAATCTCGGCGAAAATTCGTCATTACTATGCCGTGGCGCGTTGAAATCTTCTCTTCGTCAAATTAACTCTCGGTTAGCCATACTGAAAATGAAACTCGTTTCAAACAACAGCTCCTAATAAATACACTCCATTTGCTAAACAACGATTGGTCGATTTGATATTGACACTCATTAGACTGTTTATTACTTTATATAGATAGGTTATCTCAAATGATATTGCACTAATAAACGCGACCGACACTTGTTTATGATCAAATGTTCGACGTCAAATAAAGGAAGTGTCGTGATCGAAAAAAAAAATACGAACACCGACAGTGACAATATTAATATAAGGGCATTGAAGAATAATCCAAGCGGTCCATGTTCATCCAGTTACTCATTGCTCGTATCCATTTTCCCGTTGTACTAAGGTAATGAGATACTTTAACATTGACTCTCTTCAACACGGAGCTATTAAGAAAAATCGGAGAAGGCTGTTGATAACAAAAGCTCATTGTATGCATGTCAGTAATAGAGGAAGATAAACATGGTACCTTATTTAAATAGTTGGACTTAATTAGTATCATAGCGTATATTATAATTATATTATTTACACATTTGAATAACCCAGTATCGATTAGAATGTATACATAATCTGTGCATTGCAATAGAATAGCTGTGGTGGCAGAGAGATAACAACCCTTGAGTAGGAATGTACGGAGTTGGAATACTGGCTATGAACAGCGAACTGACCATGGAGTTTTAACTAAGTTCAATTTAAACTGCTTGCTCTGTACATCGGGTACTATTACAAACTGTGGGTATCGGACGTTATCAATAAATTGATTATAATGGTCATACAAGAGTATGTTTCAGCATTGAGATGATAGACGCTTTAAACAAAGACAAGCAACAGAAGATGCAATGAGTGACTTTATAATATGTACTTGAAGGTATCAATGTTTATTATTTATTCTTCATATATATTTGATACGGCAAACTTACGCATTGTAAAATAATCACTGTAGTTCAATATTTGCTGGTTCGGAACAATCAGTGCATTAATTTTACTAAAAAAAAATAATAATATACACAGAATGCGGAACTTGATAGAACTCCTTGAAGAATAAAAATTGAAATGACATAAATTACTCCTCAATTGTGTAGCTTTACGTCGTAGCAGTTAATTAATTAGTTAATTATGTTTAGACATATCCATCGTTTGAATGTATTAAATTATAATTTTTTATTTAAATTATGCCATAGGATTAATAAAAATACCGATATTGATAACCCCATGGTAAGAAAGACATTGAGCTTAAACCTAGAGCTAGAGAGATCTCGTCTAAAGAAATCTATTTTTCATTCAAGAACTACAGACATTATAAAATTTTCGACTAGAACTACAACATCTTTTCGAATGCTTTGGCAAAAAACTGTTTCTTGCATTGTTTACAGTTTTATATATGATAAAACTGTAAACAATGCAAGAAACAGTTTTTTTTTTGGAAATAGGTAACGCAGTAGAGTCAAAGATCATCAAGATCCGAGGCTCAAATGGAAGTCAAAAACCCTTTAAGGACACTTAAACTTAAAGGTAAAAAAGACGATGGATGAGACTGTTATCTTCTGATGACGTGTTTAGTTAAAGATGCGTCAATAGACATACATATTTTAAAGGCCGTGCGACACAACATTCGCCGCTGATATAAGCCGTACTGACGATGCAATCGAGCAAGATAAGAGCTACAAAGTATTTGCGAAAATCAATGTAAGTAAGGCCAGATAACAAAAATGGTCACTAGTAAGAACGTAATCGTTTTACTAAAACTAGTAATTTTAGAAGGGATGGAAAATGTTACTGGCATTTATACACATCGAGTCAAAAACTTGTGATAGGTACAGATAGTAAGTAAAATTTCAAGCGAGGCTTAGCTAATACATAGCCGACATTTAAAATATTTAGAACTAGCCACGTAGAAACTGTATAGTAAAGAAAAAACATATTCAAATTTAAAAAGAATTCTGTCCCAACATTATATGATATATATGTATATATATTGCATTCATCTATCATGTGTTTTTATAAACTTCCTTAGATTGGCTTTTCACAATAAAATCGATTTCTTGTCACTGTTTATGACTTGTTTAACGAGTTCAAACTTGGTCACAGTAATCTGACGGACGATCTGCGCGAAGGACGTTCTTCCACAGCGACGGCCGAAGACAACATCTGTGCTGTGCGGCTCATGATAAAGACTGGCAAAAGAGCGGTTTACCTACAGTTTTGGACAAGCTTAGGCATCGGTAAGAGTCAAGTGTACGAAATTCTTCACGAATATTTAGAGATCATATAGCTTTGTACCCGGTAGAAGCCTCATAATTTGACCAAAGCTCAAAAACTCTGTCGTGTTAATTAATGCCAGTAATTATGCAAAGATTTGTCGGTGATGACACAAACGTTCTATAGAACATAGTTACAGGTGACAAAAGTTGAGCTGTACTGTTATGATCCCGAAATCAAAAGACAGTCTGCTCAGTGGGAGTTTCCTTTCGAGGAGTTGCCTACTGAAGTAAAACGAGATCAAAGATGCTGGTCTTTTTCTTCGGAATGATAAATCATTACGCAATAATTGTTTTCAGAATAAAAAAAAAACAGTCGCTGTAGACTGATACACTAATAGTTGTTAGCTTCTTATTTTGAAAAAAAGTTTGGGGAGAAAGAACTTGCTGTAAGATTCTCCTTAATCATGACAACGGTTCACCACACAACGTCAGACAAAACTAACTATTTAGGGTCGTTTGGTATAAAAATATTTTATGGACTTATCGGTCTTACAACTCCGACCTAGTACCATGCGATTTTTATTTATTTTCTAAAATAAAAGTTAAAACTTCGATGAAAGTGGTTTATAGACGCCGGCAGGAAGCTGTAGCTGCATACGAGAAAGCCGTAGAAGTGACCCCTAAATGCGAGAGAGCAAATTGTTTCTCTCAGTGGTTCCATCGAATGCAGCGATGTATTAGTACTCAACGGATACTGTTTTGAAACACAGTGATGATATAAATAACTTGTTACTTTACATAGTTCTTAATTTTCTTTCTTCAGAACTTTCAGATCAACCCACGCACCACACAGCTAATGTTATGAATGTCAGCATGTTCGAGATCATGATGGCACTCAAACAACTGAAAAGTAATAAAGCAGTTTGGTGATGACGGAGTTATGGAGGAATATCTGAGAGCAGATCGAAAACTGCTACCCATAGTCTTCCAAAAAATATTTTATTGCCTCATACGCAAAGGTAAAATAATTGAAGTAAGAGGGACATGGTAATGATGTTCTTCAAACAAAGGAGTTAACAGGTCACGTATATAAGGTGTTTTGTAGAACTATTATTCACTAACTTATTCCCAGGTAACTTGTGGTTATTCGAAAGGCTAGTTTATAAAAAGAATGTAGCACCGTAGACAGAAACCTTATGCATTGGAAAATTATACGAAAATGCAATGATTATAATAGGCCGTTATAAATAGAGCCTGTGGTGCCTGGAAGTGTATCTTCGAAACTCTTCCCCACAGTAATGGAAGACAATTCGCAAGTTAAATTTGAAAGAATATGTCATCTGAAATACATGACTCACTATTAATTTGTTGACGCTATAGCCCTAATAGCGGTGTCGCTGAATGGCCTCGGTACGTACTATACTCAAAAGTCTAAGTAGGGTTCCTCAAAATAGGTCTCTGCGTTCACCACACACACACACACACACACACACACACACAACAAACACACACACACACACACACACACACACACCCACACCCACATACACACGCACACACATACACACACACACACACACACACATACATATAACATGAGGCAGGTCTATTATATACTTTTTTCTATTGGGTTTAGATTACGAGATACATACGTCGATAACAAATATCCCCATCGACGTCACATATCACTTTATGTTTATATTCATATATAAACGATAAGTGTTAGTCCCCAAGATTTTAATCTTCCAAAGAAAATCTTTCAATACTTGCTTTTAAAATACGATTTATTTCATATTTAATGATTATTGAAAGTTTCAAGTAAATAAATCACAAAATTCATAATAATATAAAAGATAATTTTTAATATGCCTATGATTTAAAATTACATATATGTACATTACAAATATTACATATCGATGCTTAATAACTCGATAATTATGAAAAATCCCATGTGATTCAATAATTGTTTTTGTTATTTTTTTTAGATGCGTATTGTAGAGATGAACATTTTTTTTTTATTTTTGTATAGTAACTTTTTATTTTCACATACTTTATAATCCCTGATTAAATAAAACATGTTGATCAAAATGAAATTTTCAGTGAGAATGTCTATTCGAACCTATCAAACTACCACCTCCATCGAAGTGCACGTTTGCAATTTCAAATCGTTGCTCATCTCACTGACCTGAAATTTAAAGGCTAGTGAGGTATTTGATACTGTTGATACAATTCTCTACCTGCGGGGCCCGCACCAGCATGTCGTCTATTCCGTTCACGTTTAATTACCAGACAGCTTAAGAACATAATGGCGTTACGACAAATTGAATAATTAACGTAAACTTGAATTATTGCTTTATTCATTTCAATGCTCCATTTCCTGTGTAATTAGTTTCATTGTGTTCGTTCACTGAGTACGTAACCCTGTTTTGACTGAAGTAGTGCATAATACTGAAGTAGGATTGAACTCATTTAATCGTGTATTTACCCAGATTTATCTTAGTCGGTATATTAGATGTTCGACAATATTACATGTATTTTTAATTTAGGATTTACAATTATAAATAGGCAGTGAGATCAAAAAAAGATAACAATAGTATAAGATGAATTCTTATTCTACTTAAGCTTATGAGTAAATATAATTGAAGGCGCCGCAAGCTAGTTTTTGGCACAGATCAAAACTTTAATTCTGCCTTGAACTTTGTACACGTACAATAATAATTACACTCACACTCCTTTGCGAAAAGTTACTTAAGTTATATAATAAAGTAAATTTTTCTTAATTTAAATATTTGTACATTATTATTAGAAATGATGGATTTTTCTTGTAATGATCTTTAAAATATATTTCCGTTACCGTAAATATATTAAATAGTATAATATAGTACAAATATATAATAGTTTCAGAATCATAAATTTAATACATATTGGAAGCAGTTTCAATAATTTTCCATTAATGAAAACGACAAAACGACGCTAAAATATCATTACTAAAACAAAACAAGTATGATTTATTTTACTAAATGAGTAAGGCTGAAAGTATTCTACAAAAAGCCTTTAAGTAGAAAATGAGGTGAGTTAATTGATGGATCGATTACGTTGCAGTGCGAAATCAATTAGAAAAATATTCAATAATTAGCAGTCTTTCAATAAGCGTGCTAATCACATCAAGGACATTTCCTAAGTAATGCAAGCATATTCAAACAAAATTAACAATAATTCGCACTTACGCGTTTTGATTGATATAAGAATGATTCAAAGATAATAGCGAGTCTCGGACACGCACATTTAATATCGGCCCGTGTTGCGTCACTCGCATGAAGTCCGTCGCTCTAACCTCGCTCCGAATAACGGATAATTTGGTGACCTCGTCAAAACCTAAGTAATATCATCGCTAATTATTGTGGCGGTCTGGCAGTTGACATCCGTGCGTCAGAGTGTATGCGCAAGCGCCGATCGAACATTTGATTTGGTATGCCGGTTCGATACGGTGATATGCCGCAAGAGTCAAGGATATAATAAGATCTTGTTAAGTATATTGATACAGTGTTAAAATTACGGATAAGAATGTTTTTATTTGTATAAGTTTTTGTATAACGTTGATAGTAAAAAAACAGGCATTCATTTTGTTTTGTTAATATACAAAAATTTTATCTATAACAAACTTTAGCCAACTTAAATTATAGACGCTTCTACACTCCTTTTTTACCATATTATTTATCGTATGATGCGCTCGTCAAACTTATGGAAAGCGTACCTAGGAAAAGAGTTACCATTACTAAGTGCCGTAGGTACCTAGTAATGTTGATGTCAATGGTAACCTCATGGTATGAAGAATGATGCAGCGATCTAATAGAAAATGGGGACAAAATTTGAATCAAACTTGCAATTGAAAGAGAGTCCATTCGATATACAAGATGAAATTCATTCTATGTACACGCGGGCGCAGCCGCGAGCGGAAGGAGCCAATATATGCATTTAAAATTCTATTTTGATATGATCGGCCCGTTTAACGATTGCACGTTTTAGGAACTTGTTCATTTAATTTCCATTTAAAAACTCAATTTAACTTGCAAACTTCAAGCTAGGTATGCAAAGGTCGTAACCATGTTGAAATTGACGATATCGACACAAATATCGTTATCGATAACGATAACTTATAAATGAGTTAACTGATTAACTTTTTATTGTACTTCTTTCACATTTGTTACTTTCGATTCCATGCACTGAGAATTTAATTCTTGCATATTTTTAATGTCAAATATAAAGCAAAACTTATTCGAAGAAAGTCGTAGCTTCACGTCTCATACAGCCAGTTGAGACATCGATTCCCGGCGTGTAGACGACATCGGCGACAACGATCGTCAACGGCCCCTAAAACGTATCGGGCCAGGGTGGTCGTAGAGTTCAAGCCCTTCGACTCTCAACGAAAGCTATATGGGAATACATGGTTCTGCTGCGGAGCGATATGTGTTTGTCTGTTTTAAAACATGTCCCTATCTAAAATAAACACACATCTTTGACCGTGTTCACTATCCGTGACACTGTACTACCAAAGCTTTATTCATTTAAATATAACTAGAAACAATTAAATCTCCCCCGGCCAAGGTTCGCATGTATTCACCAGGGTCACCGTTGAATTCAATCCACGCGCCCGCGTACTTTGCACATTTTTTCTAGCGGGCAGGGCACGCTTCGTGAACCGGCCCGGGGCCAATCTATCGCCGCTGTCGTCTCAATGCCGCGGCCGGCACGATGAGGACCCTAATCTTTGTTTTGATTTAATTATATCGATAGGTGATTATTATGGGGCATTAACGTTGATTGTTGCTTCGGTGCGGGCGTGATACACCCGGACTGGTCTGTTCTAAGGGAAGTTCGAATCGATCTGTTTGATTAGGATTATTCGATTAGAACGGCTTATGTGCTTATGTATTATAATATAGCTCATTTTTAATTCTGAATTAACTGACATTCGAAATTAAAAATAGAGAAACTGTTAGCTCACCGCACTTAAGCTAACAGTTTCTTGCTCGTTTTTATTTCGAAAGAAAAATGGCTTCTGAACAAGTAGAAAATTTAAATTGTAATGGAGGTATTTCAAAAATTATATATAAGCTACGAACTTTTCAGTGAAGATTTATTGAAATTTTTTCGATCTCTGTATTTGAACTGAAAAGAAATTGTTAAACGTTCTCTTTTATTTAATTATCAGAGCTTTTAGTTTTATATAGCTTAACATCACATCGACATCGTTTAAGTCCAACTCAAGACGCATCACAAAATAGTAACGGTATAGTGTGTATACCGAACGTTGCGCACGCGCCTCTGAGTTACAGCTCAGTAAATCTAAGAACGACGCCGCACCGCCGCCCGACGAGCCGCAGACGTCTTGTTAGGTCGTTATTACACACGATACATTGCTGAATCAACAACTCATGGCGTCACGCCGATTGATTTGTTAGATTCGTTATTCGAGTCAAAGGTCGTACGAATAGTATATGTACCGAGATAAAGTATAGTTAAATACGATCTAGCATCTAAACGATCTAAATTTGCTTATCTTATAAATGTGTATTTAAAATTTGCAAATCGCTTGATGGAAATGACAGGACACATTCATGGGGCTCTCACATAAACGTACAAGGGCACACTGTGATATATGTCCACACACATGTGACCATGCGAGCCTGATATACTAAATAGTATACAAATTAGTCATAACCGTTTAGTGTCTTGATTACACCTATTTCAATTAGGTGTGGAAAACTTTTTGAAACTTATTAATATACACATATTATACAGTGGGCTTCAAGCGAGAACGATACCTTTAAATTGCATCGATACAGTACATGAAAACGAGTGCCCATGAAAAGATTGAGAATTGTATGAAAGCAGGCACATATTCAATTAAACAGACCAATCCGTGTGAATATTGATATCTGATAGATAAGCGCTTCAAAAATCTCCTCATCCTATGTAAATATCGTTATTCTTTTCGGATTCGTGTACAATTACTCGGCCGCTCATTACCCGCACGAGCCGCCGCCGCGGGCCCGCACCTCGTGCTCGCCTCCGTGGAACTGGACGGCATTAATTCGAAGTCGTGACTTGTCCGTGGCTATGTAAATTATGATTGATGTGTCTCCCGTCCGGCCGCGGCTTATCGATATCGATACGTATGTGGGCGCGTCCTCGTCCTCTCCGCACGTCGCCGCGGATTAGCGTGATATCCGAACGGGTACAGCTTTTTCGGCTACATCGTATAGCTCCGATGCTGCTTGCGTTACGGATAGTGTTGGCTTTTACGTTTTAAAATAAAAAAAAATAGCAGGTACATTCTTACAGTTACCGGATTTTCCTCAATATGGACTAAAAATAATTCACACGTTTTATATGTGTTATAATTGGTACCGCTTATGTACGACGGTGAAATAAAATAGTAGGGGGGGCTTGGTAAAAGAAAAATTAAAGAGAAATCGATGAGGTGGAGATGCGATCGCTATGTGTGGAGTGCCTTTGAAAGGTGGGAGCAGTGATGTAAGAGTGTGGTGTAATTTGAAATTAAATGTAGTGACTAGAGTAGAAAGAGGAATGTTGCGGTGAAAAAAGTTTCACCATCTGGAAAAAGTTAATGAAAGTAGACCGACTAAATAAATCTACACAATGAATGTTTGTAGCGGGAGGGTCGGTAAGTGTCGCCGTACAAAATCCTACGCAAACCAAATTGGTGGCATGTAAAAAAGTTAAGCATCCTGAACTGACGGGCTTGCTACATAAGATGGACAGATGTCATTAAAGCAGTAAAGACATACAAACATCGTACCATGTGGAAATCTATAGTTTCTGCCTTACCTTCTGGGAAATAGTCGTGAAATTATAATAAAAAGAATAAAATTGTGAAACAAATGCTCTTAGAATATTTTTTTATAGCAAAGATGAAGCTTTAAAAAGACTTTTCTTCAGTACTCATTACTAGATTAATAAATTTCAGTCCACTGTTTTGAAAAAAATAGTTAAATAATCTTTAAAAAGCATAAATTAGTATATAATAAATTGTATTGGAATAATAACCGTAATTGATTTATTATATTAGCCGTTCCGCATAAAACTAACATAAGCGCATCGTGCAATTCGAGCTTGCTTCGTAAGGGTGTGGGATTCGGTTGACAGATTAAAGGCGAGACTGATTTAATGCGGATGCATTGCATTGCATTTGTGCAACGAGCTCTCCTTGTGGGCGCTTAGAAGTTTTACCAGTTGCGCTCGGTTACAAGTTTATACGATACACGAATTTCTCAATAATAAATTTGCATCGTCATTATTCAATAGGCCTAAATTAAAAGGAAAAACAGGTCTTGCAGTATACACACATAGTTTGTGTTGTTGAATGTTTTTAATATCCAATTCTTTCTTACGTAGAATAATTAAAATTAAATTGTATGGTGTTGAATATTGTCTTCATAGTATGGTATGGTATTGTATGGTATATGGTAACGTTAATGTCGAAAGGAATTCGTTAATGAGGTATTTCAAGTAAACCTACTATAATTTGATTTGATTTATAGTTTGATAGTAATTAATTAAAAAAAAAAAAACTATAAAAGTACTTTTAAGTAAAATAGAAAATGGGTTAACTTATTTCTTAATTAATGATTCTCTTTAACTAGTAAATAAATAAATTAATTTATGACACATAGTCTATTAATCTTTGACTTTAGTAAGAAAATCGATTTATTAAAAATCTTTACAAATTGCATTCAGCTTATTACAAAAAAATTATATTTCTGAACTAATGATTGTATTTTAAAACTGCAGCAATTTTCATATTAAGCAGTTACCATGTTTTATCAAGGAAACTATAAATACCAGGAATTTTATAATTCTATATTTTTCTGCGATATGCATTTTTACCTACTCAACTAATATCTATAATCTTTTTCGTCAATTAAATTGTACTTTTCGAGATAAAATATATATTAATAAAGGGCTAAAGACTTTCAATAATTTTAAGGCGAGTATTTTGTTTCTTACATATTATTCTAGTTTTTGAATGTTTTATTTTATAATAATTGGCTTTTTACCGCAAGTAATGATAACATTTTTTTTTTGCAGGATCTATATAACCCTAGAAGGATTCAACTATATTTGCCAAATTTAATTATTCAAAATTGTTCTGCTAATAATTCCCAGCTTCCTTAGTGAACGGTCTATAAGCAAATATACCGTTTTTCTTATGGCCTATTCAGTATTAACATCCGATACAATGCACGATGATAGTTGTTTTGATCTTTAGAAATAATATGGCCTATTCAGTATTAAATATTCTAAAATTTGATCATATTTTGAAT